>SPJY01034418.1:0-10192 GCA_005191435.1 Raddia distichophylla | reverse complement strand
CATAGCATACAGATTACATAAGTAGTTCCAGCAGCGTTGCTGCAGACAATGAGCACCAGGTACTAGGTCACAAAGAACTAAGATCAGGATGCTGTTGCCGTCATCTGCTTCACCTTACTATTCTTGTCTGCTGTCGCCACGTAGGGATGGAATCGTATGGCACCGGAGGTGCTGAGAAGAATGTGTTCTACCAAAATTTTCATGCTGCATCACATCTCACACCAAACACTGAACAACTTAAGAACAACAGGGAGGAAATCAGGCCAAAAAAATTATGTTCTAGTGGTACCAGCACCGTCATAGCATACAGATTACATAGGTAGTTCCAGCAGCGTTGCTGCAGACAATGAGCACTAGGTACTAGGTCACAAAAAACTAAGATCAGGAGACCCGATCACCATTTTTGCAAGAATGTAAAAGTACAGATCAGTCAGCGCATGCAGATGATCACTGGAGTTGGATGAATGAGCTGTAGCACGTCAAAAAAGAAACTCTGTCGAGATCAGGATTTAGTGAAATCCTCCTCGCCGTGTTGATAGCTGTGCATATCCTAACCCACCCATTGCGTTGATAGACAATGATCCATTTTGGCTCAGCATATGAAACAACTCTGCAATCCACTAAAGTTTCCATTATACCTTCAGCATCTGTGCTTCTGGTAACTAAACCACGGCTCCTAAAGGCAACTCGATTGTTCATAACAATGTTGTCTAGCGGAATTTGCAAATTGAAAACCCACCCGCCTCCATTCCAAGTGTAGATTCTTGCTGAAACAGTTTCCAGGTCACAAATGAAAAAGGACAAGCTATCCTTGAAGTTGCACAACGCTACATCTTCCAAGCCAATTATCTGTTCAGGTATTACCAAAACACCACCTTCAGCTTCATTGATATTGTAGAAGACCACCTCATCTCTTGAAGAATGAAAGTAAACTGTCTCCTTGACGGTTACCACGTTTTTAGGATTGAAGTCCCTTAAATTGTCGACGCCATGCTGAATCATCCATGCGTGTTCCCGTGAGTCCCAAGTCCACAAAGCGTAGTCCAACACTTGCCCTCCTGCGTTCAACCAACCTGGCAGGTATAGTTGAACAATATTGTACTGCTGTATTGCTTGAACATCATCAATGATTTGAGCAAATATACCAATTGGGCCTATCACATCATCATTATCAAAGTCAGGTTGTGGAAGGAAATTTTGTTGTTGAGTCATGGGATTGCAGACAACTAGCTCATTGGGATCACTCAACTGAACACAATGTATACCAACAGTAGTAGCAGCAATATATGCCCTCCTTCCCCCAAACATAGTGTCCAGCAGCGGGAAATTGCGCCGCCGGCTTCTCAAGCCGACAGTTGCGGATCTTTGTAAGGAGTCTGTTTGCATTAAGAGTCCAAGTGGCAGTAGCCCCCCACAAGATGGTTGTTTTTGGGCCAGTATATGTGGTGGCACACGGCCATTCTGATACGCAATTCTCCAGTTGCCCTTAAATGCACACATTGCCCGTACAACATCACAGGCTGGTAGCTTAGGATAAACATGGTGCAGAATCACGTCTGGAGCAAGTCGAAGAGGCATTATGCTGAAAAAAAATTCAATGAAAAATGTGTCATTAATTTGCAGTCTAAAATGAGGTTAAATTATAGCTCTCTAGCAGTTTACCAAACATGAAAATGATATGCAGTCAACCGTCGATACAAGAAATCGGCATACACTTATTTGACCAGATACTTAGGGATAACTGTCTCCATTTATACATATAGGGGACACCAAACATAGGTAGATATAAGAGTCTGTTAGTGAGTTTTTCAGTTAGTTGCACTACTTGTAAGAGTCATCAAACCCTTCTCAATGCAGCAGCTATATAAGGAAGCAAGTAGCATGGCAGCTCCACACAAGTAACTAAGGTCCTAAGGTGATAGGGTAATTTTTGAATCAACAAAGCATCTTTTCAACACAAATACTAAGAAAAAACAAAACTAAGCATCACCATGTTGCTTGCTGGAAAGTTTCTTTTGTGGAACTGTTTTGAATCTAGAAAATAAACTGAACAGAGCTTAATAAGACCATTTAACACATTGGAGCTAATACTTGCAATATGTAAAACCCAACCTGCATTAACTGCATACAAAAATCCAAACCTAATGATTATGATTTATGATCGAATTTACCTCCACAATGTTAATAAGATTCGCCACATTGTTCTAATGACCCAATCCAAATGTTGTCTCAATAAGCACTCTTTGTTGTTCTGTAAAACACGGATACTCCTAGGAGCATGCGTATCCGTATCCGTATCGGATACGCGATACGTCGCCGATACGGCTCTAGTACGTACCCCCGGAGTATCGGCGAAAAAATAATTAGTATAAATATGGATACTTGGGCTGATACGTATTGGCCCATATATGGATACGGCCCATCCCATCTCTTGCATATTAGACACTCCGCCGTTCTCCTCTGGCTCAGTCCCGTAGCGGCGTAGCCGATTTCCACCTGAGCAGCGGCGGTGGCGACCACGACGAGCGGCGGCCGCCAGCGACGAACGGCGGCGAGCAGAGTCAAGCCGCGGCGGCGCAGCGCACTGAAGAGCTGCGGGCTGCGGCGGCGGCGCGCTAAGAAGGGCGGCGGGCAGCGGGCGGCGACCAACCGGCGACCGGCACAACCTGTGGATCTGAGAAAGGTTAGATTATTTGTTTCCCCTAGGACCAAATTCCTTTCTCCTATTCTTCAATCTGCAGTTCTGCACTGTCCTATTCTTCAAATTGCACTCTCCAGTGGTCATATGGATGCCAATTTGTCATTTGTTTGTTGATTTCCGACATTGTTGAGTGTTGACTGTTGAGATGGACGGGACAACGAGTTCTTCTGCCAGTGCAAGTGCGACCACCAGTAATTTGGATCTCAAGGCTCCTCATTGGAACCAAGTCACCATTATAGAGAAGCGAAAAGCAGGTGGAGGAAACACAAGATGGAAGTGCAAGTATTGCTCTTATATTGGATTTAGTAGTTACACTAGGGTTGAAGCTCATTTTTTGTTTATATACATTATATTAAATTTTATTTAAAAAATATTTAAACGTATCCACCTATCGGGTTTTTTGGGAAAATGATGTATCCACGTATCTGTATCCGCCCGATACGGATACACGTATCCGTATCCGTGCTGCATAGTTGTTGTTTGGCCTAGAAGCGCACAGGAATCAAATTGCCTAAACTGCTAAACACGAGACATCCACGGGAAATTCACCAAACTAGAAGAGGTCAGGGAGGCGGCATCATTCGTTGTAGGCGAGCTGTGGCTCAGCAGATATTCCCCCATATGATACAGCCTGACCAGCCTCGATCTCATATACACAAGCGAGCAGTGGCGGACCTAGGATTTGAAGAATGGGTATTCGAAACCGAAAAATACACATGATCGTGTAGAACGCTCACGTACAAGCTCATAACTGCATAATTAGATATTTATAGTACAACAAAAAGTACACATTAGGAAAATTACAAATTAACTCTACGTGTCTTCATAGTTTGAAATCACTTGATGATATCTTCATCCTTAGACTTGTAAAAAAGGCTGTTCAAGAAATGTAAGTTATATAATCTACATTGAATAAATACACAAATAGCCGTATTCTCACTGGAGAGTAAACAATCAAAGATAGCCGCACTCTCACTCGAGAGTAAAGAATCAACGATTTGAATTTTTGGGGGCAAATCCGCAATGCTTGAGTCAAGGACCTAAGGGGATTAGGGAAATGGGGCAAAATTTACCGGAGGCCTGAGGACGAGAGGTGGCACTGCGGTTGGAGCTGGCCAGGGTTGGAGGTAGGGGCGCAAATCTCTGTCGCAGTCGACACTTGGCTGGAGAAGTGGCACCGTCGTCGTGGCTCCGGCCAGCGGCTCCGGCCAGCGCGCCGTGCGGCCGCGCACGGGCAACACCACGCCGAGAGGAGCAGCGCTGCAGCGGACACAGGCCGGGAGGCGGGAGGCGGTCAGGGCTCTAGAGGCGGCGTCTGGGCGGCGGCTAGGGCGACTAACCCCAGCGGCTAGGGTTAATCGCGAGAGGACACTGAGTCGCTGATACGCCCTCACGCAGACGCACGGGAGATGGGGAGGGGAAATTTACTTATATGACACCCATTTCATACCCTAGTTTCCAAAAGACATTAAATTGGCATCTAATTCCTCTTAAACTTTCAATTCATCTTTTCTTCACTTTAGTGACATTTTAGTGATTTCTCAGCCTTTTTGAGCCAAATACGAAGAAATACGTATCTGACATGTGGGACCCACTTGTCAGCCCCTCATCCTTTCTTCCTCCTCCTCTTTCTTCACACATACAAAGGAGAGAGATAGTAATGGAGGAAGGGAGACCGGTGAGGGAGAGGGAGCCACGGGCTAGGGAAGAGGGCGGAGCTCCGGCGAGGTTCCCCCGGCGGCAGGGCAGGGCAGTGGCATGGGGCGGCGCTCCAGTGGGGACAGGGTGGCGGCTGCTGCTCGGGGCTTTGGGCGGCAGCTCCATCAGCGGCGAGATGGGCGGCATCTCCGAGGGAGCACGGCGGCTCGGCTCCGGCGCTCTAGGGATGGGGCGGTGAGATAGGAGGTGGCTCCGGCGAGGCGCGGTCTAGTGGTGGCGGCGAGGCGCCCGTGCGTAGCGGCGCGGCAGCTCCGGCGGCCTTGGCTCCAGCGCGGCAGCTCCGGCGGCGGCAGGCGGCGCTGCTCCGACGAGGGCCCGACGCAGCGGCGAGGTTCCCCGTGCAACAGCAATCGGAGGAGGGCGGCGCGGCGGCTCCGAAGCGGGCGGCGTCCTCCGGCGGGGGACGGCTCAGGGCGCCGCGGCGGCGTCCTTCGGCGGTGGACGGCGGCGGCAGACGGCGGCGACCTCGCCGCCGTGGATGGTGGAGCTCATCCTCCTCATCTCTCTCTCTCTCTCTCACTCTTCAATCTCTATATATGGGGGGAGACACTTTTCGATGAGCTCCAGTACCCTTGTCTGACGAGCTCCACCCATCGATCTGACAAGGATTATGAGGAAGTCGCGAAAACGATGTGGGCGGCTTCGATCTGAGGAAAATGAGGGGAAAACAATGGTGGGAGCTCGTTGTTCCGGCGGGGGCGTCGAGTTGTTTCGGTGGGGGAAGGTCCGTCGATGCTGGGCTAGCTGGGCCATGTGAGGCGTCCGACGGACGCGCACTAGGGTCGGACTTCCGACCCCAAGTCGTAGCCTATATATAATACCTCATACGTGTACTTAATTTTTTCACAAAAATAATAGGTATTCAACTGAATACCCATGAATCAATGTAGGTCCGCCAGTGTCCCCAAGGTCCAAATAACCCTCCAAACTATTGTTTGGTCTACATGCATCAACTTGTAATACCAGCGCAAACACACATCTAAGCTGGTTTGGAGGTTGTTTCCGCTGACGTGGCTACACACAGTGCCACATCTGCTTGCAAACGTGGCCAGGCGCATAAGTGAACAGCCTCTGTTGGGCCCAAAAGAAGGTCCTAGGCCCAACAGCCACAGCTCTTGTGTCCTCCAGGCTCCCCCTCTCTCGATACTTCCTCTTGAGATCGAGCGGCGGCGGCGTGTCCTCCAGGGTCCCCCTCACTCGCCTGCAGACCGAGCGGCATCGGCGTGTCCTCTAGCCTCCCCTCTATCGCATGGAGACCGAGCGGCGACGGTGTATCCTCCATCACCTAGAGACCGAGCGGCGGCGGTGATGCAATCGGCGATTCGCTCGCCAGAGCTAGGGCTGGCAATTTGGCTCGGAGCTCGTGAGCTGCTCGTGAGCGGCTCGGCTCGTAGGCCAACGAGCCGAGCTTGAGCTTTTTTTCTAGCTCGGTCAATTAGCAAGCCGAGCCGAGCCTATGGCCAGCTCGCTCATGGCACGCTCGTGGCTCGTGGATTCATAGGTTTCTATCTATGACTAGATATACCCCTAATGTACGCACAAAAAGGCTCTCAATGTCTCATCCTAAAGACGATCCTCCATCGGAACCGCTGAAACCCCCTTCTTGAAACCCCAAAGAGTGCATATTATGATGTTCATCAGGCTCGCGAACTCTCATGAGTCAGATCGAGCTTTCAACTAGTAGAGCTTGAGCTTTTTTCTAGCTCGTTAGGTGACTGAGCTCGACTCGGCTCGGCTCGGCTCGGCTCGGCTCGCTTAAGCTCGGCTCGTTGCCAGCCCTAGCCGGAGCTAGAGCTGAGAAATCGATAAGGAGAGGACTCCCAATGATTCACCGATGCTTTTGAGGTTAGTGCCAAAAATATGCCCTTAGCGATTTAGGTCTTTTCACCCAGTTTGAACCGAGTTGAGCTAGGGTTTTGTTCGTTGTTGGACCATGCGGAGGGGTCCCGGGTGTGATGGGTTGTTGATAAAGGCTTTGGTCACAAATTTGAAATATATTTGAAGTGTTTGAAATTTATGAAAATTTAAATTTACAAATTTCAAGTTGAGACCTGGCTAGATAGATAGCTCTTGTTCTTAGCTTTCCGAAATACTCAAGAACGTCGAAAACCGAGTCCGGGAACAAAAGTTTTGATTTTTTTAGTAAAACTGCTCGCTGGAGGTGCAGACGAGCGGACGGTCCGGTGGGGACCAGACGCGTCCGGTGAAGTACTGCCTGGAGAGACCCGAGAGCACAGTTTCTCGGTCTGGGGCTGACCGGACTCGTCCAGAGAAGCATTTTCTGGCACCCGAAGAGGGTGATTTTGGGGAGTAATGAGACCTAGACTTGTCGATTTGTTTTGGAACTTTGCACGGAGGTTATTTGTGATGTTTTGAGGCTAACCATGCAGATGGAAGGTAAGTTTTGTGTACTGACTAACCCAAATGCTACAGGTGAAGCGTCTAGTCGTCGGCAACGAGTCGGGATGCGAACGGGTGGTTCGGGGGACCGGGACGATGCGAGGTTGCGCGAGACGGTCGGGCTTTCAAGCGGGTTGATGCAGAAGACGGACATGGACTTGGCAGAGGGATCGAGGATCGACTGGAGGTCAGTGGCACTCGAAAAATCCGAAGTAGTGTGGGACCGGCTACGTCCAGAGTGTGTGGGCCCAAGAGGGGCATGTATCGGGAATGTGCGGGGCATATTCCGGGGACAATCGTATAGCATACATTATACGAAGTTATACGAAAACTGCTCGCTGGAGGTGCAGACGAGCGAACGGTCCGGTGGGGACCAGACGTGTCCGGTGAAGTACTGCCTGGAGAGACCCGAGAGCACAGTTTCTCGGTCTGGGGCTGACCGGACGGTCCGGTAGGGACCGTACTCGTCCAGAGAAGCATTTTCTGGCACCCGAAGAGGGTGATTTTGGGGAGTAATGAGACCTAGACTTGTCGATTTGTTTTGGAACTTTGCACGGAGTTTATTTGTGATGTTTTGGGGCTAACCATGCAGGTGGAAGGTAAGTTTTGTGTACGGACTAACCCAAATGCTACAGGTGAAGCGGCTAGTCGTCGGCAACGAGTCGGGACACGAACGGGTGGTTCGGGGGGCCGGGACGATGCGAGGTTGCGCGAGACGGTCGGGCTTTGACCTATGACCAAGCGGGTTGATGCAGAAGATGGACATGGACTTGGCGGAGGGATCGAGGATCAACTGGAGGTCAGTGGCGCTCAAAAAATCCGAAGTCATGTGGGACCGGCTGCGTCCAGAGTGTGTGGGCCCAAGAGGGGCATATATCGGGAATGTGCGGGGCATATTCCGGGGACAAGAGAGTCATTTCCCATGAGGGAATGGCTGCGGTAGGTGTGAGTTAATCTCAGCCCTCCGATATGATCCAAGGGTGGAGATAGGTTGCTTAGGGATGACTCTACCTTGGAGGCTATATAAGGCGGGGAGGGGAAAGGGTTTTTCCTAACCTTTGGAACTGATATTTGTGGGTGTAATTGGTGTGCTCTTGCAAGACCTTGCTGCCCCTTTGGGGTAGTTGATGTAATCCCCCACTAATCAAAGCAATAGACATCAAGTTTCATCCAAGTTCTTCATGTTCTTGTCCTAGTTTCCCTTTTGATTCTTGTTTGCCGTGTTTCTCTTGTGGATGAAGTTCTTATGGTGTATGAGATGAACTCCCATGTGTTGAACCCCTTCTCATCCCTTTCCCTCTAGTTCCTTCCCTTCGGTGTTCGTTTTTCTATTTTTCTGGAATTTTCACAGGATTTTTGGGCTGATTTTTCAAAGTGATATTTTGAAGGGGATTTGGGTGTCTTAAGCGGTAATCCGGCCTACACTTAAAAGGAGAACCATCTTGGGTCATCTTGACCATCTTTCCCCCTTCGATTTGGTCATTGGATTGATCCTTTGCACCATGACCACCAAATGTCTGTGGCTATGCCTACATGAGACTTAGTTGATAGTTTGCATCGGTCTTTGGGGGCATCCTCTTGGGTTTGTAAGGGAAATAATATAGAGTCATTTCGACCATGAATCACCCCCTCTTACACCTAGAGATGATGCTCATTTGCTAGCACACGCCAAGTGTTTGTTGTTTTGCCTCCAAGGGGCAAAGTTGTTGCTTTGGCAAGGACTAAGGGTTGAAACGGGTTGAGAGCATCAAATTGGTTTTGAAAACCATATTGGCTCCATCTAATCCCCCTTCTGTCGCCATACCGTGAGTTCACAGTGGTATCAGAGGCAGGTTGCGCTCTTTGACAAGATCTTCACCGGTCTTTTGAGCCTTTCTTGTGCCTTAGCTATGGCGGATGATAGGTACTCCTCCAAGCCACCCATTTTCTCCGGAGCTGACTTTCCGGTTTCGAAGGCTAGGATGGAGAGTTTCATCAAAGCACAAGGCTTCAAAGTTTGTCTCAAAGTGAAAAATTCTTACAAAGTGCCTAATGATGAGGAAATCGATGATACCAACCAAGTTGAGGCTGAGTTGAATGACAAGGCACAAAATTTCCTCATCCAAGGCTTGAGTCAAAATGAGTATGAGTGAGTTGCACACTTTCGTACAGCTCACGAGATTTGAACCACCCACATTGCCTACCTTGAGGGGTCAGCCCAAATTCAAACCGTGAGACAGGACCAGTGCAAGAGAGAGTACAACCGTTTGTCCAAAAATCGGGTGAAGGGCTTGACCCATGCTTTGTTCACTTCACAAAAATCCTCGCGGATCTCCGGTCGGTTGGTACCACCTATATCGATGCGGAGAACGCTTGCCACTTCCTGTCCGCTTTGGATTTCAAATTATGGGCAATGAAGGTCACTGCCATTAGACAGGCAGTACATTTGACCCAGACCACCCTTGATGGTCTTTACTCCAATCTCAAAACATATGAACTTGATATGAGTGAGTTGCACACTTTCGTACAGCTCACGAGATTTGAACCACCCTCATTGCCTACCTTGAGGGGTCAGCCCAAATTCAAACCGTGAGACAGGACCAATGCAAGAGAGAGTACAACCGTTTGTCCAAAAATCGGGTGAAGGGCTTGACCCATGCTTTGGTCACTTCACAAAAATCCTCGCGGATCTCCGGTCGGTTGGTACCACCTATATCGATGCGGAGAACGCTTGCCACTTCCTGTCCGCTTTGGATCTCGAAATTTGGGCAATGAAGGTCACTGCCATTAGACAGGCAGTAGATTTGACCCAGACCACCCTTGATGGTCTTTACTCCAATCTCAAAACATATGAACTTGAGCATGATTTGAGAGACCAAGGTTCTTATTCGTTGGATTTGATTTCTGATCCCTCTGGTTCTTCCTCTGGTGTTGTGAGCAATCCTTCTCTTGCTGCCTTGTGTGATCTGTCCGAAGAAAAAGTGGACAAGTATCCCGAGGAACAGCTTGCTTTGTTGGCTAGGAAGTTCAGCCGCTCTTTCCAAAGAATGACGGAGAGAAGGATGGGGAAAAGAGGACCCCCAAGATGTTTTGAGTGTGGTGACATAGGCCACATGCAGCGTGACTGTCTCAAGCTGGAGGAAGGAAGAAAGAATGACTACATCAACAAGAACCGCAACACCAACACAAACCTCACCAAGGAGAAACTCCTAAAGGTGTTCGAAGCACTAGAAGGAATCAACCTTGAGGATGATGGAGCGGATGAGAACGAGGATGGTGGACGTGTCGTCATGTGCCTCATGGCAGACAAAGACGGCATCGATGACTCCGAGCTGTACTTTGGCTCCGAACCTGACGACTGCGGCTCCGACACTGACGACCAGGTAATTGATG
>SPJY01034396.1:73068-122518 GCA_005191435.1 Raddia distichophylla | reverse complement strand
ACCGATACGACCAATTTTACTGCGACGCGCTTCTGATCATATCATATTTCTTCTGAAGTCTTACAAGTATCGGTATTCTACTTTTCTTCTTTGCCGATAAAGCCCATTTCCGATTTGGCCCAATAATTCCAACATATTCAGCCTTTTCTGAATATCCGATTTTCTGCCAAATTTGGGTGTCAAGAACCCCCCAGCTCAATAGGTCAATAGGTGTGTCCTGCTCTCCGTCGCTGCCTGCTGTTGCCGCCCAGCTTAATGTCTTGCCGTACCTTGCTAGTACCCAGCCAGATGAGTTCCCAGTTGTTCTTGCCTGATCCAACTTGCCAAAAATCTCAAATTGCATTGCCCCACATGTGAATAATTTTAGCTTTGTTCTTAGTTAATAGTATGCCTCAATAAAGATTCAAAAATTATAAAAACTTGCAAGATCTAAAAATACCAAAAATATTTCCCTTTGAATAAAATGTATAAATGTTGATTTTACCTAGAAAGGATATGATGAACATTGCTCTATTATTGTGATATAAATGCTGAGTCTACAATCTAGTATTCTCATTTAAGTTTGACAATTATTGGTATGAGTAGTCATCCTGCTTGATCTTGCTCACCGAATGTTGACATTATTGAACCAATTCTAAGTTGTTGAGGGATACGATATAACTGAGATAAGGGCCTAGTTACTCATGCCACTACTAAGGAATAGTCTCGGAATTTATTTTGAAAAGAGAAAATTATTTTGAGTTCCTCATTAGACATTTTTCACCCCACCAGAGCCAAAAATGCTAAATAAATTCAAAGTCTTCATTCAGCCACTTTGGTTGTGTTGAGTTTTGTCAAAAAGTAAATCCTTAGGAATTAGTGCTCTTCAAAGCTGGTCATTTCTCTTCGCGTACCTTTTGATTGCGAGCCTCTTGTATCTGGTAATGCTGAGTTCCACATTAGGGCACGGGCATACATCTCGCTAGATATTCCTTCCTACATAAATAAGCCAAGTTCTTTTCATGAGTCCACCAAATACCTACCTATTTGGTCTACCAAAAAGAATTCCAAAAATAATAAAAGAGTCATTCCGCAAAATTATAGAAAATTGAGGCAAAGAAAAAAATAATAATAAAAGAAAAGAAAAGAGGAAGAGAGAACCATCATCTCCTTCTATCTTTATTTGAAAAAAATAAATAAAAAATGCCTCTCAAAATTCTATATTGAGGAATGATCTCAAATCAAATAAAGAAGTCAAGTAGACCTTTCCATAAACACAAGATCCGATGGGGCGGACTCATTAGTACCCTTCATCACTTGCACTTGTGTTTCTTCATTCCTTTGGCGTGAGTTCATTCTCTCCCTCATCTCTGGACGTTATTATTCTAATTACCAGAATGCGAAGTGGTGCAAAATTCCCTGGGATCTATTTTTGACTTTACAAAACTATACACGATAAGTAGTCCACATTTCCATATCTATGAGCTCCACAAAAACTTTAGAATAGGAGGAAAGAAGGCCATCAACAAGAAGACCTGGGTGAGGATTAAATACCACCGGGAGATCTGAGAGTAATAACGAGGAACTAACATTTTGAAAAGAAAAACCCCGAGACATAGCTTGAAAAGGGCTGAGTTGACAAAGTTCTATCAAAGTTATTCTATCTTTCAACCGCTAAAAGAAAAGAGAAGATTTTGAAAACCTCGTGAGTTTGACAAAAGTTGGGGTATACTTGTATGAGTTTTTGTCAACAAATAATGTGGTACAACCTTGTATGCCTAGTATTTATTGAATAATAATATTGATGCAATCCTGATCCACCGGGTTCTCATTTGAGCTCTTTGCTCGAGGATGAGCAAAAGTTCAAGTTGGGGGTGTGTTGACATCAAATAAACACCAATTTTACAAGTCAACATATTCCGGAATTCCGGCATTTCGGAGACAAAATCAAGGTTTATACTAACATTTTATTTATTCTAATAAAGTTCCACAAGTTTTGGTGAGTTTTTAGTCCACAGGTACATAATGGGAAGAACCGAAGCCGAACCGGGCAAAATGCCAAGCCGGCCGACCCACCCTAGGTCGGCCGACCTGGCCACGTCACCAATCCGGCTCTGGCTTCTCTCAAGTGGCATAAAAGCACAATTAGAAGACATCTATGCCATCCATGACAGCCGGTTTGATCAAATGGACACGGTTGCTTCACAAATGAGCATATGATTCCCTTGGATTTATTTCTTGCGTATGTCAACTTGATCTACCGGCTTAAGGGGTTAATCTACACCATCAAGAAAGCATCCTAGAAGAAATCGACGGCCGGGAGGTGAAGAAGGTGGGTCGGCTAAACCACCTAGGCCGGCCGACCCATTCTTGAGGCCCCTCGGATTCCCCTTTGGAGGGTGGCAAGATGACACATGTCCCAAGCCGTGGCACCCTCTCATTGGCTCCGGAACACTATAAAAGGACCCCTACACCTCACTTTTGGAGGAGGACAACACATTCATCATCTTCATTCCACCTATTAGAGTAGAACTTAGTAGTAGTTGGGAGTTAGAGTTAAGTCGGGCTGAAGCTCGGAGTTCCGGAAGTGTCTTCGGAAATTCGGGTAATAGCTTGATGAGAGCATGATAAGGATGGATGCGTACACGATGCCTCTCTGCTCTTCCACTACAATAATGCCGATGTCGTCGACATCCATGCCACATCGACGTGCCGAAATGCTGCGACGACATGATGACGAAAAACATCAAGTGGGCTTCAATCCTGTGGCCAAGCTATTCAAGCCATCAATGGGGGAGGTTAAACACTCTATCATCAAGGCCCAATACCATCCCCCGCGTTCAAGCAAGCCCAAGTGCAATCCCAACTATTCCGAAGGCCCGGTTCGGCTATCAGCGACTACCCTGACTTTAAACGGACGCTCAGGCCACATACGAGGTCCAAATGAGGCAAATGAGGACATTCTGGAAAGGTTAGGAGATTATCTTTCCAATGGATCCAATCTCACTGCCAAATTCATCCTGCATCAGCAGATATTTATAGAACAATTCATGCGATACAATCTGTCAGGTGCTGCGTCACCTTGTTTGGGCCGTGCGCTTTGTAAATTGTGGGAAGGGCCTAGGCCAAGGACGTGGACGTGGGTGGTAACCCTAGCACGCCCTCCACCCCTTGGGCCATCCTCCACCTCCCTCCACCATAAAAACTAGCCGTCACCGTCATATTTGCTTAGGTTTGGTTGTGTGTTGGTAGACCCCATGTGCGCCCCCCTCGAATTTGCGTGTGTCGACTAGACCACCCGAGTCGAGTTATCGAACCTCAAATTTATCCAAGTGCTTCATCTATATTTGCAATTTTAGATTGCGTTTATCTTGTTTCTTACTTGGTCTTCGATCGCTTGCAGGAAACGACCTTCGTGGTCAGGTCAATCGCGTTCTTGGCGTGGTTGATAACGAGCAGGTTTGGTGGTTTAGCGATTGCCGGGTTGTCATCCTTGCGAGGTTGGTAGCCGGATCGTCAAGGTCGCCTCTCCGACCAGATCGAAATTATCCCCTCGAGTCTCACCAGAAGATCGGGCCGCCCCCGTGTCCCCTTCATTTGGTATCAGAGCCAGTTGCCTAGTGAGATTATTGTATCTTAGATTAGTTGTTTTCGCTACCTAGAATCTAGAAAAAGCCCCATAAAAATATTTGTGTTTATCATCATCCCATCATACCAAACCCCTTTGTGCCTAGATTTATTCTTACTTTTGCTTTATCAAATTTTAATCCTTGTGTTATATTGTTCTCGAGTTGCTGTCTACTCCATCTCCTTTGTGCATCACCGCTCTCTCATTGCACCTGTTAAACAAAAAAAAAAATGTGCCAAGTTGATCTTCTGGACGCACCGTTGTAATCCCTCCCACTTTTCTTCGGTGTTGCCCCTTCATCACGTATTGGTGTTTCCTTTGGAAACCAATACCTTTGGGCGCATTAAAAAAAAAATCCCTTAATTTCAGCACCTACCAACTGCGCTCCGTGTTTTCCTTTTCTGTTAAGATATATCCGTGTGCCATCCTTATCTTCTGCCGCTGAAACATCTTACTGCACAAGGTACCAACTGATTTTTTGCCTCAGCGTTTGATTGGCTACATCTTGGAAAGAATCGTTCAGCACCACCTGTGCCCAAAATACAATTAGTTTTGTCTCTTAGACAGCCCTGTTCCGAGAGCACAAAAGTGAAAAAAAAAACAAAGAAGAAAGGAAAGCACTTTTGGCAAAAAAAGAAAGAAAAAGAAAACAGCTCTCGGCTGAAAAAAAAAAAGTCCTACGGTGCTGCCCTAATCTGCTGCAATGGTGTTGCTCAGTTTTTGTACCGTGCTTATATCCATTTGTTTGAGGTCCTATTTTACTAGCTTCATCATATATCTTTGTGGCAGCAACTTAGGACATTGTTAACTTTTGGATTATTATTTGATTTTGCAATTGCTGAGTTACATATCTATTATTTTTTTGCAACATATACTCGCCTGTCCAAACTCCACATACTACTAACCAAAACAGGGACAGACCTTACTATCGCTTTACCACCATGTGTGCTTGGATTATCATGAACCAGCCACCGATTGCACCGCCTGCTTGTGTGGTAAGAACTTGTAAGAGCAAGGTAAATGCTTGAGTGAGTGTGACTTGATCGATTCCACCACCTAGTAGTTCATAGGAAATATATACTACTTGTGTATTTTTCTTGTTTGCTACTAACAATGGCAGGTCACACCTCCCATCATCACGTGAAGAAGTATGAAATATTTGCTCCACCTCCTCCCAGAGATACATTTGATGACTATGATGCGGAAGATGCTCACCTCGACTTGAAACATTTGCGACAAGGTAAAATGAAAGTAAAAAAGTACTATAAGAAATTTAAAACCTTGTTACGGCTAAGTGAATTAAATGAATGTGAGGACTGAGGAGGCAATTGAAAATAGATTTTTAAAATGACTTAATGAGGAAATTCGAGATATACTCATTCATGAAACATATAGTTCTCTCTCAGAATTATTCAAATGTGCTTGTAGAGCAGAACATATCTTTATTGAATCGTTGAATGAATTTTTTGCCTCATTAGATAGACCCATTATTGATCCTATTGTCGTACCTAACATTATGCAGGAAGATAAGCATCATCAAGAGGAGGATAAAGAGGAGCACATGAATGATGAAGAGATCATTGTCATGAGTAGGGAGCAAACCATTAAAGTTACCCCTATATCAATTGAGACACTGCAAGGTGATAAAAAAGGTGGCGCTCTTGCTCAATGCAATGATAGTATTCGTGATGATATTAAATTGTCCACTACTCATGCTATTCTAGAGCAACCATTAGTGGAACCCACTGTTTTTCCTTTGTCACAAGATAATTTGCTTGCTATTATTTATGATAAAGAAGAGTTGTGCAATGGTGCTTCACTTATATCAATGCTACAACTAGAGAATGAATATGTTGTTCATGATTTGGAATCGAACACCCATTTTGAAAATGAAAATAAACATGTCATTCACATTGTTAGTCAAAAGGATGAGCTGAAATTAATATCTTCCTTAAATACTTTGGGTTACATTAACTTTGACGGTTTGTGCAACCTAAATAGTTTAAAGGAAATGCTTTTTGAACATGCTAACATTCCATGGTTATCAAGAAATATCATTTATGCCATTGCTAAAAATAATGAAAAAGGGGATTATTTGATCAATCGTGTTTTTATATGTCGTCATTCAACTGATTTGATTATAGAGCATGTAGATGTTGTTTTGCCCCGTGTCTCTACTAACCTTTTGCAGGAGCATATGATGGAGTCGAGGACTACTCCAATTCAAAAAGGAGAAGATGATGAGAGCATGACAAGGATGGATGCGTACACGATGCCTCTCTGTTCTTTCACTACAATGATGCCGGTGTCGTCGACATCCATGCCACATCGACGTGCTAAAATGCTACGACGACATGATGACGAAAAACATTAAGTGGGCTTCAATCCTGTGGCCAAGCTATTCAAGCCATCAATGGGGGAGGTTAAACACTCTATCATCAAGGCCCAAGACCATCTCCCACGTTCAAGCAAGCCCAAGTGTAATCCCAACACTTCCGAAGGCCCGGTTCGGCTATCAGCGACTACCCTGACTTTAAACAGAAGCCCAGGCCACATACAAGGTCCAAATGAGGCAAATGAGGACATTCTAGAAAGGTTAGGAGATTATCTTTCCAATGGATCCAATCTCACTGCCAAATTCGTCCTGGAACAGCAGATATTTATAGAACAATTTCACACTTTCATTCCACTTATTAGAGTAGCTCTTAGTTAGTAGTAGTTGGGAGTTAGACTCAAGTCGGGCTGAAGCTTGGAGTTCCGGAAGTGTCTTCGGGAATTCGGGTAATAGCTCTTGTACCCTTTCCTAATTGTTTCAATTAGTGAGATCACTTCATTCATTGCTTATGTGTTGAACTTTATTTGAGCTGAGTATATCTACATAAATGAGTTGTGTAGATTTGCCTTACCGGTAGCTTGTATTCGTCTGGAATCAGTTTAGATTCTCACTCATATACTGTTAGAGCCAGGCATTGAACCTAGATCAACTTCTTTTTGGTACTGAGGAAGATTGATTAGAAATAGTACTAGGACTAACTCGGTTTACACCCGGGCCCACGTATATGTGGTAGGTGGTAGGTGGTGACAGCCCTATCTGTCCGTAGATACTAAGTATCTCGTGCGTAACCCACAGCGCCCGGCTTTGGACCAGTAGAGCCCTATCGAAATGATCAGAACCATTCGGGATTCCAATTTAGGATAGCGGGTGGTAGTGAATGTCCGAGCTCCGACGACGAATATCAAGTGAACCACTGTTACATTACCAAGCTCACTCAATAAACTAAATCACACAATTTTGAGAACTTATTAAACTTGTCTCGTTGTTTTACCAACTGTCTATCTAGCTAGAGTAGCTTTCTCTTAATTCGTGTGAATATTTACCTTGTGTGTGTGTGTGTCCCCGGTCTTTTCATTTATACTAACCCCCGTTACCTAGACTGGCTGGTATTTTAAATAATTAAGATATAGAAGATTGTCTCTTTAAACCCTCGTTCCCTGTGGATTCGATAACTCTAGGAATACTCCTGGTGAAAACTACATGCGATATCCGTCCGCTTGTGGATTAATTTCTTTGAGCGTAAGTATCGCCAACAACTACTCAAGAAGGATCATAAATTTGTGTGGACCCCTGAGTGTGAACAGAGCTTCCAGCAGTTAAAAAGGATGCTTACTTCAACACCGATACTAGTTACCCCTGACATAAAAAAGAAGTTTGAAGTATATATAGTGCGATGCAGATTGGGTTGTGTATTGATGCAAGAGGGAAGAGTTGTGGCGTATGCATCTAGAGAGTTAAGGAAGCATGAAGAAAATTATCCCACCCATTATTTAGAGTTAGCGGCAGTAGTGCATGCATTGAAAATCTGGAGACACTTTTTATGGGCAAGGAGTGTGACAAATACACAGACCATAAGAGTCTAGAGTACATCTTCACTCAAGGCAATCTGAACATGAGGAATGAAGATGGCTTGATCTCATCAATGACTATAAGTTGAATATTCATTATCATCTGGATAAAGCTAATGTGGTATCTGATGCACTAAGCCGGAAGAACCAATGCAACATGCTGGTTTGTTCTCCAACGACCCAACCACCTTCCGAAAGCCAAGAGATTCCCAAGGACTTAATTAAGGAGATTGGGGCTAAAATTAAATATGGTCGGGCATGGGAGTCTTCATGATCTCACTGTGCAACTAGATTTGTTCGACCGTATCAAGTTAGCTCAAGGGGATCACCCTAGCACCAAGAGGTTAGAAGGCCTTTTAGCAAAAGGGAAGCAAAATGAGCTTATCATGAATGAAGATGGTATCTTCTGGATGGGTAAAAGGATATTTGTACCTCATCAGGTAGAATTAAAGGAAGAAATATTGCAAGAGGCTCATGAGTCGCCTTTCGCAATGCATCCCGGGAGCACCAAAATGTATCAGGATCTGAAGGCAGTGTTTTGGTGGCCTCGTCTTTAGAGAGATGTTGTCGACTACGTGGCTAGATGTCATGTATGTAGGCAAGTTAAGGCTGAACATCAGAAGCCTACAGGATTGTTGCAACCCATTAAGATACCTGAATGGAATTGGGATGAAGTCACCATGGACTTCGTTGTAGGCTTGCCAAGAAGAAAAGGTGGATACGACGCTTTATGGGCCATAGTGGATTGTCTGGCTAAGGTCGCTCACTTCATTCCCATCAAGACCACTTATAGAGGACCCAGGTTAGCACAGCTATTCCATAGTCGTGTGGTTTGCCTACATGGAGTTCACAAGAGGGTTATATCGGATAGAAGCTCACAATTTACCTTTAAGTTCTGGGATGAATTACATTCTGCTATGGGTACCAATTTGTCTTTCAGTTCAGCCTATCACCCTCAAACTGACGGGCAAACCGAAATGACTATCCAAACCCTTGAGGATATGCTTAGAGCATGTGCTCTACTATTCACTGCAGAATGGGACAAATGGTTGCCACATGAGAAGTTTGCATACAACAATAGTTATCACAATAGCTTATAGATGTCCCCGTTTGAAGCTCTTTATGGTAGGAAGTGCAGAACCCCATTGTTTTGGTCAGAAACCGAGGACAGGCAAGTCTTTGGAAGGGAGCATTTGAAACAGGCGGAAACCAAGGTTAAGATTATCAGAGAAGCTATGCGGATCATTGTAGAAGGGGGTTGTCCTTTGAGGTTGGAGATATGGTACATTTGAAGGTTTCACCTTTTAAGGGAGTAAAAAGATTCCAACAAAAAGGGAAATTCGCCCCACGATATGTTGGGCCGTATCGTGTTCTCTTTCGAAAGGGAAAGGTAGCCTACGAACTAGAGTTTCCTAAGGACCTAGGCTTGGTACACAATGTGTTCCATGTCTCTCAGCGATCAAGAAGTGTTTAAGGACACCAAATGAAGAGATATCCCTGCCTACGCAAATTCTAGAGAAAAATCTCACTTACCCAATCATGCCCGTTCGAATTGAAGAAACTCGAGAGAAGAGACTCAAGAACAAGACCATCAAGTTATGCAAGGTGCGATGGAGCGTAGGAAACGAAGAGCAACATACTTGGGAAACAGAGGAGAAGATGCATCGAGACCACCCCCCAGTTGTTTAAGGTTTAGGATAAGCAAACTCGGGGACGAGATTTATTTTTAGGGGGGATGATTTATAATAGCCCAAAATTTACTTTCTTATCTAGGGAGCTATGAGCAAACTTTTTTGTTTATAAATTGTTATGGTGTGAATTTCATATCTTGACCTAAGAGCATATATTAATAAAATGCTTAGGAAATTAAATCAATGAAATGGTAGCTTTTAGAGTAATACTTAAAATAATAGTTACAAGGGCAATATAAAGATTGTAGCTTCTAAATTTAAATTCCTTGTGCCTAATATGTTGGACATGCTTGGAGAAATTCAAAAGTATTTAGATAAAGCATATATGAACCCTTGGATATATGTTTATACACATGCATATATCTATACAATTAAGCACCAAAAATAGCAAATTAATTGGAAAAATCCTAGAAATTTCAGGGAACTAATTTGGAACCTCTAAGCAAGGTTGACAGCACTTAGGACCAAATTTCCCTTAGTGGGACCCACTAGTCAGCCCCTACCCCGAATCTCCCCTTTGAGGCATTCCTCTTTAAATAAAGACCTAGGGCTGCTGCCAGCGCCACCCTTCAGACCGGTCGCAGGGCCGCGCCCGCGCGCATTGGCTGTCGCCGCCTCGCCGGCGACCGCCTGCACTCCTGCGGCTTCTCTGCTCCCTCTCCGCACGAGAGACGCGACCGCGGGACCCGCTATCGCCGCCCCTCACCACCGTGGCTCCAACCAGCGCCTGAGACCGCCTGCAGCTCGTGCCGAGGACTTTGGACTTTAGCCCATGTCCGCGCTCGCCATGATGAAGCCGGAAGCGAGCCAGCCGCCCCCATTGACTGCCCGCTTGCTCTTTCTAGCCGGGGAGCACACCATCGCCCGTGAGCGCCCACAGGTTGGCAGAGATGCTCCGAGCTAGCTCTCCGTGTGCCAAGCCTTCCCAAAGCCGCCTCTCAGCCTACTTTAAGCTACCCTGAGACGCCGGTGTACGGACCAAGACCAGCCTGGGCGAATTCGCCGTTTTCCCCAAAATAGGCCGCGCCGTCCCTTATAACCCTCTCGCGGACCGCCCCACAGAGACACGCTCTCGCTCTCAGCCCTAGCGCACCGCACTCGCCTCGCTCTCGCGATGCTCCAACAGCTAGCTCTCGGCCAGAGAACGCCCGAGCTCGCCGGAACGCCCTCGCCGCTCCGAGCGCCGCCTTGCCTATCGAGCACGGGAACTTCCTCTGTGGTAAGCTTCTCGGTCAACACTCGCGCAATCAGCTTCGCCTCATATCCCTCTCACCTTGCCGTCCCAATCGTGGCCTGATTTCCGCAGGTACTCAGTGACCATATGTGCCGTCGCCGCCCTGCTCGGACACGCATGACGACAGCTCGAACCAGAACGCATCCGTCCACGCCAAGTTCTTGGTAAGCATCCACAGACCCCTTAGAAGCTAGCTCATGCTTTAGATCCCCAAGAGCTAGTACCTAGCAAAGCATGCAAGACACAGAAGTAGCCTCCGCCACCGTCGCATGTCGCGCAGCCGCCACAGACCACCCCAGGCCGTGAGATCTAAGCCAATAGGTGCGCGTTGGTCTCGTGAAGCCATAGAAACTTGAATCACCCGAAATGGTGGACCATAGAGCCCGCAATCCATCGGAGAAGCTCGTGGGGTCGCGGGTCTCATCCCATAGCGGCGAGAGGTAGATGATGACGGAGGGCCGTCCGATCTTGATCTAACGGTTGAGATTCAAAGCCAAGCCGAGCCGCTGACATGCGGGCGCGTGCGCGCTCGCCCGTGCGGCCTTTCAGCCTGGGAGAAGCCCGCTTGGCCGGCCCGTTACTGTGCGCTGATTTACCCCTTTTTCCTATTTACAAAAAGGGAAATTCTTCTCTACGGGATCCCGTCCGAGCGGTCCCGTCCGAGCGGGATCCGGACGGGATCCGTCCCCGCTCCCAGCAGAGAAGGAAGAAGGGAGGAGGAGGAGGAGGAAGGAGGAGCTGACCTCGCAGTCGTCGCCATCGACCTCGCCGTCACCGCCGTCGAGCTCACCGGCGCCGTTCGGGTTAGGGTTCAGGGGGTTTGGGTTCCTTGGGGTTTAGAGGGAGGTCGGGGAGGCGGCGGACTGGCGGTTGGTCGGGGCTGGGTGAGGGCGGCGGTGGAGGCGGCGGCGCCGCCGCCAGAGCCAGGGGAGGGGGCGAAGGCGGCTGGGCCGGCGACGGCGGGGGACTGCACCGTCCCCGTCCGTTAGGGTGGGTGGCGACGGCGCGGCGGCGGCGGGAGGACGGCGGGGCGGAGGAAGGAGGCGGCCGGGGTGTGCGGAGCAAGAGGCGGCGGGGCGCGAGGCAAGGGGAGGGGAGGTATCCCGTCGGGGTGGGCTCCCGACGGGATCCCGTACTGTAGTCGTCCCCTTACAAAAAAAAGCAAATAAGCTAGATGATTCATGAGAAAATTAGGGTAAATATTAGAAATGCTACTGAACCCTAGAAAAATATTAGAACTACCACTTGCTATGGAATTGTTTTCTGTACAAATTTAAGAAGCTTATTTAGGATGGGTTATTTCATTTCTAATATCCAAAAATAGGATTAAAAATGGATATAGCACTTTAATCTATAGAAATGTGTTTCTGGAATTTATTCTAGCCTAGAAAAATATACCTACTGTTTTATAAGGAATTATAAATCATATAAACCTTCTTACACACTTAAGTAAAATGAAGAAGGAGCCATTGAAATAAAGTTATAATTAGCCTATAGCTAACCCTATAAATCTAAAAAAAGTATTAGAGAAACATATGCAGCAATTCGATCATGCAACTTAAAATAAAGCTAAGAATTTGTTATTGGATCGTGTACTTTATAATTGGTGCACTATTCTAAATTCAAAAGGGATATAATTTATGAATTGTAATTTAGTTAGAATAATCTAATTTACATTTAAGAGTAGTATAATCCTAGCATGGTACCATTACAATTACTACTATTTTAATAATCATCCATCATATTGATAGTGCATCTCAAATTAGTAGAAATAAGTGCCTTTAGCATTAAGTGAGTTAAGGCTCATGGAATTTTCTTGATAAATATAAAAGGAAACCCCATGTCGATAAGATAGACCCCGGGTACCCTCACGAAGGGCCGCGAGGACCACCCAACTAGGGGTGGCCCAATATGGCTAAAGGAGATGGGCACCACCCGGACGACATACAACGCACCTAAACGCTCAGTAGGAGATGGTTGCGACTTTTAGCCAGGGGATGGGCGACGCTGCCGAGTAGCTGAAGGTGATAGGCGGATTTAGCCGAGTAAACACCGTTAGCGGTGAAGCACCAGCTGAAGACATCGGTAGTGGTTGAGAGCGTGACGTTTCTAGCCTCGGCCCAAAGCTGAAGGGCTTTGCGAAGGTCGTTGGGCGTCTCAAAGGGGCCACAAGAGCGCAACCACTTGTGGCCAGGAAGCATCTTGGCTACTAAGAGGCCTTTCCGACGCGCCCTGGCGAACAGAGTGGGCGCAATCTGGGTTGGCGCCTGACCATGGAGCCAGCGGTCGTTCCTGAAGTTGATGTTGACCCCGTTGCCGACGTTGACGGTCGTGGCCGCTCTGAAAAGGCTGAGCTCGACACTTGTGGGCTGGAGGTCCGTGTCAGTCCAAGTCTTGGAAGAGTCTGAGCGGGCCAGCCAAAGCCAACGAATGCGCAGCACATGATTGAAAAGGGCGAGGTCAAAAACTCCCAATCCACCCTGGGCCTTCGGACGGCAGACGGTTGCCCAATTGACGAGGGCGTGGCCCGCGGAAGAGCCGTTGCTCCCTTTCCAAAAGAAGGAACGCCTGATCTTGTCGATCTCCGTGATGACTCACTTCGCATAGTACTTCTAATGTCAGCATGTGTAATGATCGATCTTTGGACCATATTGTGTGGATGCGAAAAATTTGTAAAGTGTATAGGTGTTATGATGTGAACGGGTTCCACTTCCGTTGTGTGGCTGCCGAGCGGGTGAAACCCAATTTTGGAAGGGTAAACGGTTATATGTATTGGGAAAAATGGGGTTTTTTTTTTTTTTTTTTTTTTAGGAACACAGCTCACCCTCAAATTATTTGCTCACAGGAATAAATCCTTTAGCTACACACACAGTAGAAAACCCGGCGAGCCAAGCCTCGAATCCGGGCCGGTGGGGTGAGCAGTCTTCGCTCTCACTACTGCGCCGAACACAGTTCTCGGCAATGATGTAGTTAGTACTATGGAATGCGCTTCAGGTAATTATTGAATTAGCATTTGAAGGAAACAAATATATATTGATAGTTCTTTTCATTGCGATTGATCTGATCTTTTTTTTTCTTGGTTTAGTGGAAGTGGACTCGAAGGCTCGTGCAATCCGTTCATCGTAACTACGCATGCAGAGCATGTGTTCTACCTATCATATCAAGTTCACTACAACACACAACAAACCATAACACAAGACACAAACGATACAGCACAAAATACACACCATAACATGTTAGTTTTTTCTGTCGAATATGTGTACAAGGAGGGTTGTCAAATTGGACTCTGTGTTGTAATAGGCAGGGTTGGTTAGTGTAGGAGTCGGACTCTAGTCAGGCCTTCGCTATATAAAGGGGGCTCCTGGTGTAACCCATGATAATGACTGTATAATAGTAGCATAGACCAGATGGGTCATCGGCCGGCCTGTGGCCGTGACCCGGGCAGCCGGTATACTGTGGTATTATGGATTGGAGAGGAGCGCCCATAGTCAGAGCTCTGCAGAGGTAGGTGCAAGCCGAACTGCGTTACGAAACATCGTGTCTCCTGTAGTCGTTCGTGATCTTGCATCGGCGTAAATCCTAACTAGTGGTATCAGAGCTGAGGTTGGAGATGTTGGCCATGCGGAAGATCCAGGGAGAGACACGATGATTCATGCATACACGGGCTCCGCGGAGAATGCCCTATCGGCGCAAGGTGGAGCATAGCGGCAATCGGCGATTCGATCGGTGGTGTCGGACACTTCAGGCAGGAGGCTCGAACCGTTCGATGGGCTACCGTTGGCAGGGATCTACCAAGGCCAGGTGATCGGGCTGACAAAGTAGCCGGCGTGGTCGGCAGGAGACGGCGACGGCGACGATCTCGGCGTTCGCGATCAGACCGGCAGGCGAGGATGGATGTTGGAGAGATCGGAACGGCGGGAGCAGTGATACGACCGGATGTTGTACAGGAGGCGCTGCATCACGATACTGGGGACGAAGCTGCGTCGTGGATACAGGAGGCCAAGGTATGGCATGTCGGGGAGCATGGCAGTTGGCAGGCTGACGCGGGCTGCAGCGGGAGGTTGGCACTAACCGGGCTGGCGACGTGCTGGGCCGATGTGGAATGTGAAGCTGCTCGGGAGGCCACGTGGGTTGACGGAGGCGTGGCGGTCTATTGTAGATGGAAAACGGATTAGGGAGATAAGATTGGGAATGTATTCTAGATGGCGGACGGATCGGGGCGGTGCAAACCGTGGTCGGCAAGATGATGCTGACAAATGGAAGGGAACATGTGCTATTGTGGCAGTGGCTAAAACTGACTCGAAAGGCAATGATGGTGACGTTATCTCAAGGATCAAATATGCAATCGAGCGTGGATGATTGGATTCAATTGGTCTTCTTCATGTGACACAATAAAATGTGGTTGTCTTCAAAAGTTGCTGGTAAATTTTTGATTGGTCTACTTGAAGTAGGAGCCATTGAAATAAAAGTGCAAAGACGGAGTTGGCCGGATACTTCAGGGTGTGAAGCATGTGTTGAGGCTGAGGAAGAATCTAATTTGGCTCAAGAACTTACATGATGAGTTGGTGTTCCGAGTGAAAGGAAGACCGTCAAGATCATAAAAGGTGGCAAGGCTATAATGATTAAGGAGAGGACGATGGCATGTGTGTACATGCTGCAAGGGGAGTTGTGAATTTCAAGTGCAGGAAGTACCGTTGTAGGTGGAGCTACTGAGCTGGATGGTGCTAAGTAGCGGTGTTTGTTCCAGAAGGCGGTGGGTCCAAGAAGGATGACTCGTCGGGCGGCTTGACGTAAGCTGCGAAGGAGGCAACCAGAGTTCGGGTACACGGATTCGCGCAAGGAGCTGGGACGACTTCAAGGTGGAGAAGGCCATATTCTCCAAGGTGGAGTTTGTTAGTTTTTATGTCGAATATGTGTACAAGGAAGGTTACCAAATTGGTCTATGTGTTGTAATAGACAGGGTTGGTTAGTGTAGGAGTCGGACTCTAGCCGGGCCTCCGCTATATAAAGGGGGACCCTGGTGTAACCTATGATAACGATTGCATAATAGTAGCATAGGCCAGAGGGGTCAGCAGTCGGCCTGTGGCCGTGACCAGGGCAGCCAGTATGCTGCGGTATTATGGATTGGGGAGGAGCGCCCATAGTCAGAGCCCCGCAGAGGTAGACGCAAGCCGAACTGCGTTACCAAACATCGTGTCTTTTGGAGTCGTTCGTGATCTTGGATCGGCGTAAACCCTAACATAACACATGCACACAGACCTGTAAATTGGGCCGTGCCTTGCCGGCCCATCCCAAGCCCGTCGTGCTTTGTGTCGACGTAAAATGGGCCATCTCGGCCCAATCATATTTCGTGCCATGTCGGGCTGGCCCAAACAGCCAAAATCAAGGCCCGACACGGCCCAAAGCACGTCGTAAGCCCGGCAGGCGCGAGAAAGCAGTGAGTTTAATAAATTTTTAAAAATTCATACGTTTCTCAAATAAAAACGTTGTCTACATGAAAAATATGCGTCTTGCAATTTTCTAAAACTTTCGTGTAGAACGAAAAATGATATGAGCATGGGAAGACCTCCAAACGTCCAAATTTCTAAAAGATGTTGATTTGCGCCGTGAACTAAATATTTTTTGTAAATTCATATGTTGCTCAAATGAAAAAGTTGACTACATGAAAAAGATGCGCCTCAAAACTATGTACAACTTTCATGTATAATGGAAATTCATACTAGCATGGAAAGATCCCAAAAATATTAAAAAAAAATCACTCGTGCTTCAGTTCGTGCCGTGACGGCCAAAGCACGGCCCATATAGTCGGGCCATGCCGTGCTGCCACCATGCCTTGTTTCTAGACCCAGCCCAACCTAGCATTCGGGCCGTGCCGGCCCAGCCCATTTCTCTCCATGCCGTGTCGTGCTTTGGGCCATCAAAGTCGTGTCATGCTCGTGCCAGTCTAAAAAAGCCCGGCCCAATTTATAGGTCTACATGCACACGCAATGGCAGTACGACACACAACATGTTAGCATAACATACACACACTACGCGCACTCACACATACTATGACATATACACATAAGTCATAACACATGATCACACTAGATAGCACGACAAGGCACCATAACACAATTTTTTTATCGCTAGATGCTATATCATAGTAAAAGAGTAATAGAAGAAGGCTAAGAGCATCTCCAATGGATCCTAGTCACCTGGCTCTTAAGATGACCACTTCAGCTTTTTTGCTTATGTGAAGGAGAGAGAGATAGGGACTAGCTCTTTGCTAAGAGTTAGTTTCTTAACGGATTACATGGTGCATTGAGACTATTACATATGGGTCCAAATCAAATTTAGAGCAAAACTAAAGCTATCACTATTATATAAGTTGTCTCTAATGCTCGCTTATAGCCAACCACTATCTCTACCAACGAAGATGCTCTAAGGAGAGAAAGCTAGATAGATAGGGTCGGTTTGGATGCCTTGCCCAACTGTCACGGCGAGCTAGTATATATGACAGGAATCATGTTGCATGCTTTCTGCACGGTTTCAAGAAAGTAGATGTACTATATATGCATGCATCACTTGATTAATTGATCAAGAATCACGAGGCAGCTTGCATATTGAACCCAAGCTAAGCATCGAATCACTTGGGATTTGGGAAAGCATTATATTTCGGGATACATATATGCATGTGTATGCACGGTGAAGATTACGTACGCAAAGCCCAGGAGGCCAGGACCATACACTCCAGTGCACATCACATCCATCAAGGTCAAGACATGGCCATCGTCCTGGACGCGTTCGCGTCCTACGTCGGCGACCTCATCAAGCAGGCGCTGGAGGACGAGGTGGGCACGCTGCTAGGCGTCACCGGCGAGATCGGCAACCTGGCGGAGAAGCTGCAGAGCCTCAAGGAGTACCTCGCCGACGCCGAGAGGCGGCGCATCACCGACCGGAGCGTGCAGGGGTGGGTGAGGAAGCTGAAGCTCGTCATGTACGACGCCACCGACATTCTCGACCTCTGCCGCCTCAACGCCATGGAGGATGGAGATTCATCTGCGGCAGCAGACAAAGGAGGATGCTGCAACCCGTTGCTGTTCTGCCTGCGACATCCATTGTTCGCCCACGACATCGGCAACCGCATCAAGAAGCTCAACAAGAGGCTGGATGAAATCTGCAAGTCTAGGGCTGACTTCAGCTTCGTCAAGCTGGAGGCGTACCAGGAGCAGAGCTTTGCTCGCCCCCGGCATTCCTCCGATGAGCGCAAGACTGACCCTGTGCTGGACGCGTCCGGCCTGGTCGGGGAGAAGATCCAAGACGACACGAGAGTTCTGGTGGAGAAGCTCGTGTCCAAGATGGACAGCCGCGACAACGTGACGGTGTTCGCCATCGTCGGCGTCGGCGGCATCGGCAAGACCACACTCGCCAAGAGCGTCTTCAACGACGACACCATCCAGCACGAGTTCGGCACTAAGATATGGCTGAGCGTGACGCAAGAGTTCACCGATGCTGGGCTGCTATCGACGGCCATCGACTCTGCCAAGGGGGTCCTTCCTCATGTTCAGGATAGGGCGCTGCTCGTGCAGGCTCTCGTCGGCGCCATCGCGGGCAAGAAGTTCTTCCTGCTGCTGGACGACATGTGGGGCGACAGAGAATGGAATGGTTTGCTCCAGGCGCCCTTCAGCCATGGCGCCCCTGGAAGCCGGGTGCTTGTCACTACGAGGCACGACACCGTGGCCCGAGGGATGAAGGCCATGGAGCCCTTCCACCGCATCGACAAGCTTGGGGATGAAGATGCCTGGTCATTGCTGAAGAACCAGGTAATCTCCAATATATCCATCTGTCTATTCTAACATATTTCTAGATAGCTTCGTTCTGGTATATATACCAGCCATGGTATAATGTGATCTGTCAGGGCAAGAACTTTCACCGGCAATACCAGCATATATGACTGATTGACTGTTTTTATATGTGGGTGTGTGCATGACAGTTGCGTGGCAGTTTATCGTCGATTGGTGTTCTTTAGTTTGTGCTAACAGTAAATGCAACTTCAATTAAATAACAGAAAATTTTAAGGTTAATATCACCAGTGCCATTATAATATCACCCCTGACCGCGCTTGCCATTTTTAAAACGCCTCAACCACAATTGACATTTTAACCGTTCGCCTGTGTCAAATGTGCCATTATGGAGATTTACAGGGCAAAATACGAAAGGAATACACAGGAAATACGGTCTGTCACATGGGTCCCACATGTCAATACCCTTCTCTCCATCTTCTTCCTCTATCCTCCTCATCCTCTCTCTCCCCCCTCTCTCTCTATCTGTCCAGGGCGGCGTCGTCGGCAGCGACGGCGGTGCGGGTGGCTGGGATGGCCGACGGCGACGAGCTGTGCGGGTGGCCGGCGACGGCGAGCTCAAATCGGAGAAGGAGGCCGACGATGGCGAGCTCTATTCGATGAGGAGTCCGGTGGCACTGAGCATGTGGAAGGCAGCGGGAGCGGCAGCGGGCGCAGGGCAACGGCGACGGCACCAGCGGGCGCAGGGTGTAGGGTGACGGCGGTGCAAACGCCTCCTCCCCCAACTGCGGCAAGCAGAGGAGGTCGGCGGTGGCGGTCGTGAGCTGGGGAGGAGAAGGAGTTCGGCCGCGACGGTCGCGAGCAGGGAAGGTGGAGGAGCTCGGCGGCAGCGATGGCGAGCAGGGGAGGCCGGCGATGAGCTCAACCAGAGGTCCAACGAATCGACGACGGCGGAGGCATCTCCTTCGTCTCCGGCGAAACCTTCTCGGCTCCAGTGATGCCCGTCGATGGCGTGGCGACGAAGCAGAGCTCCCTCGGCGGCGACGAGCTCCCTCAGGCGGCGCCGGCGAGTTCCCCCTATGCGCGTCTCCTCGTTGGCACAAATCAGAGGCGGTAGGGCGCAGCGTGGCGGCGGTGTAAGGATCCTAGGCCAAGAGGGGTGAACTGGCGGCTTTTCAAATTTTAACCCTCTTCAAACACTAGCACGCACACCAATTTGCAACTTTATTAGCAATTAGGAATTCACTTAGTGTTGATCACATACAATCGGTTCTCAAATGTGCGGAATTTAAAGGATTGAGCGAGAGAGAGTGCAAACCGGGGTTTGTTTGACCGATTTTCGGTGCACAACACATGCGCACCTACTCACTGTTGATCAAGTTCACCACCGAAGCACAACACATGCGCTCACAGGGGAACCGAGACTCTCTCGTTCCTAACACTCATGCACTAGGAAGGCTCTTTCACCTACATATGGTGAGGCGAGCAAACCCGTACAAGGCACCAGCAACTCCTCACACACGAGAAGCCCCGACACACCGACTCCACAGGCGGTGCCGGCCTCCACACGGGCGGGGGACTTTTGCACACCGAGGACGCTTCCAAGGAGAGCACTAGATACGCGTATCCAATGGCCAAGACACGTTATTGGGCTTGTTGCGGTACGAACGTAGACGTTCGCTTGGCGTAGACGTTCCCGGGCACGGTACATACGCATGGTGAAGATCGACGAGCTCCCGGAGACGGTGAAGAGCACGAACATAAGTCCGGAGCGCCGGTTCACCTCTCTTCCACCATGGGCTAGCCGGATAGCACCATGGGAGAGGGGGAAACCAAAGGGGAAACCAAGGAGGAGGCTTGGGATGAACACTGGTGAGCTTCTCCATCTCCTTCCCGTCTTCTCCCTCTCAAACCCTCTCTCCTAACTTCTCCTCTCACATGCACATGAAAACCCTAGGTGGAGATGAGGGCCATGGGAGAGGCAAACCTTGGGGAATTGATGGAGGAGACAAGGGGTGGTTCACTCTTCTTCTTCCTATCTCTTTCTCCCTCTCTCTCCCTCTCAATCTCTCTCAATCTTAAGTGCTCATGGTGGCCATGGGGGAGGAGCACACCTTGGGTGGAGCTATCACAAGAGGCTTGGGCAATGGGTGGATGAAATGAGCTCTCTCAAATGGCTAAGGTGGAGTGGGTGGCTTAAAATAGTCCAAGTGATAAGGCCACGAAACCCTAGCTTCCACTCATCTCTCGGGTCCAACCATAGTGCGCGTAGTGTAACGCGGACGGTCCGTGCCAGAGGCCGGATGGTCCAGCTTGAACCGCGGACGGTTCCCTTGGCCGACCAGAGTGTGTGTAATGTAACGCGGACAATCCGGGTAGTGGGGCGAACGGTCCGCACTACACTGTGACAGGACAGCATCGTGATATTTAGCCTTTTTGAAGCCCTTCCCTTACTCAAATGAAAAACATAAAAACACAAAAGTTGTAGAGAATTTCGAGGCATATCTTTTTCATGTTGACAAGTTTTTCATTTGAGCAACAGAAAAAATAAAAAAAAATAGGGAAGAACGCTGCCGTCACGGAGGCCAAACCGACACTAAGCATTTTGGCACTTAGGACTCGGCGGGAAGCTTAAACTATGGCAAGACCTCTAAACTAAACTTTAGGGCTTGGCTTGACTTAACACTAGGCTTTGGCTCTAGGACATGCCTTTCAATTCTAGGACTTGGCATGAATTCTAGGTTTGACTTAGAGCTTGGCTTGGCTAGACTTGACATGACCAAAGATGGCTTAAGGCTTTGGCTCTATGATTAAGCTCCGGACTCGTGCTCATTCTTGGTGATGCTTGAGATGTTGTCGATGATGTTGATGCAGCCGTAGTCATAGCAGGCCGAGAAGAGGACACGCACACAAAGAAATGTAAAAAAATAATAAACTCAAAGTTCTTAATCTTCTCGTCCTATTGTTATCAATACCAAAATTCCAATTAAATGGGGCTTGAGCTTACAGGCGGCCAGCTCCGGCGGCAACGGGGAGCAGCTCGGCGGCGGGAGCAGCTTCGGCGGTGAGTTGGCCCTGGAGAGAGGAGGACAGAGAGGGGAGGAGGAGGATGGAGGAAGAAGAAGGGTGTAGGGAATGACAAGTGGAACGTGTCATATCATATTTCCTACGTATTTCTTTCATATATTGTCCAGTAAAGCTATATAATGACACGTTTGAGATAGACAAATCGTTACAATGACAACTGTGAGTGACACGGTTTAAAAATGGCAAGTGCTGTAAGGGGTTGAGTTATAATGGCATCGGTGATATTTACCCAAAATTTTATGGTTCATTAGATTTTTTTTTCTAAATCTGATACATTTAAGTTCCCTGCAGATAGTGCCACGCGAGAAAGATGGGCGTCATGTTGATATGCTGAAGGATATTGGAATGGAAATTATATCAAAATGCGATGGTTTACCTCTAGCCGTAAAAGTGATGGGAGGACTTTTATGCCAAAGGAGGACACAACGAGGTGATTGGGAGAAGGTACTAAAACATGACACCATGTGGTCAGTATCCGAAATGCCCCATGAGCTAAACTATGCAGTATACTTGAGCTATGAAGATTTGTCTCCTTGTCTGAAGCAGTGTCTTCTACACTACTCTCTTCTCCCTAAAAATAAAGTGTTTTTTCAAGACATAATTGTCAGCATGTGGATTAGCGAAGGATTCATTCATGGCAATATGGATAATCTAGAAGAATTAGGAGGAGAGTACTATAAGGAGTTGATGTGGAGGAACCTTATAGAGCCAAATTCAATGTGGGTTGACGGAGGGGTTAGCAGCATGCATGATGTTGTCCGCTCATTTGCTCATTATGTGGCCCAGGATGAAGCACTAGTAGCTCACTGTGGGCAAATTGATATCACTGAAGTCAAGCCAAAAAACCTTCTTAGACTATCTATACAATCAGAGGGATTGGGATCCAATAAATTTGATTTTGAATTTTTACAAGGGCATATTTCACTAAGAACACTGATATTAGTTGGACATATAGATATTAACACTCTTGGCGGTTCTCTATTTGTATTTCAAAGCTTACGGACTCTACACCTAGAATCTGCACTATGTGGTAGCGTATTGCTTGGATCTCTGTCTCAATTCAAGCACTTGAGGTATTTGTGCATCGATGACACTGATGCATCAACATTACCAGAAAACATCGGCAAGATGAAATTCCTGCAGCACATTAGTGTTTGCGAATGTCAAAGTTTGGTGAAACTTCCTGGTAGCATTGCAAAGCTAGGGCAACTAAGGTACCTTGACATTGGGGGCACAGGCATACATGATATACCAAGGGGATTTCACGGTCTAACAAATTTAAGGACACTAATAGGATTTCCGGTCTATAGTGAGGGTGATTGGTGCAGTCTAGAGGAGTTGGGACCACTTTCCCAGCTCATGATTCTTGTATTTATTGGTCTAGAGAATGTACATGACACCACATTTGCCATGAAGGCTAGGCTCAGAGAAAAGATGCATCTGGCCCAGCTATACTTGGATTGCACCAGTAGACAAGGAGATGAGAGAGAAGGCATGTCAGAGGAAGAAAAGCAACGGATTGAGGAGGTGATTGATGAGTTATGTCCTCCGCCATGCCTGGAGATACTTGAACTCCATGGATTTTTCGGACGCCGATTCCCAAAGTGGATGATGATGGCGTCGATGGAAGCGAGAGTGCCCCTCGTGAGCTTGAGGAATCTATTTATAGACGACCTAGCCTGCTGCACCCAGCTTCCCGATGGTATTTCTCAGCTCCCCTGTTTGGAGTTCCTCCAGATACGCAATGCTCCAGCCATCAAGCGTGTGGGCCCCGAGTTTGTGCGGCACCACCATTCATCCCTTGGTGCATTTCCAAGACTATGTCAGTTGAAGTTGTTGGAAATGGTGGAATGGAAGGAGTGGGAGTGGGAGGAGAACTTGCTAGCAAATGTGCAAGTCATGCCTCTCCTGGAGAAGCTTCTGATCAGGCATTCCCAGCTGAGACACCTTCCTTCTGGCCTTGCCTCCCATGCAAGGGCATTGAAAAAGCTACGCATATACAAGTTTCGGCACCTCAACTCCCTTGAGAACTTCATCTCTGTTGTTAAGCTTCAAGTGTTTAACAACCCTGACTTGAAGAGCATCACTAATCTCCCCAAATTGCAAAAGCTTGAAGTTGCGAACTGCCCAGAGCTCAATTTACTGAAAGGTATGCCTGCACTCCAAAGGCTCGAACTAGAGGATTACATCATGGAAACACTCCCCGATTACCTAAAACATGTGCGCCCAAGGAATCTGCTGCTATACTGCAAGATGGAGCTGCTCACTTCAATAGCTGTTGGGCAATCTAGCACAGAGTGGGACAAGTTCTCCCATATCCACCAAGTCAAGGCATATGCAGATGATGGGGATAATGAAAGAAAATGGTATGTCCTCTACATCAAAAAAGATCTCTCCTATGACTTGGAGACAAATATCACATTCAGCTCCTCCTAATCTGCACATAAGGTAATCTAAAGCTAATTGATCTTAATATTTTCCTTAGTTCTTAGAACTGTTCCCCTATGCCTTAGTTCTTAGCACTGTTCCCTAGGCGACGCCTAGGTGCTAGGCAGTGACCTCCCGGCCCGCCTAGGGCCTAGGCAATGGTCTAGCGTGGTCAACTGGCGTTGGTAGTCCTACACACAAATATGAGGTTCATGATGACCATAGGATATGAGTAGATGATGCTTTAGTGGTTAGATTAATGATTTGTGAGATGATGATATTGAAAATTTGCTTTAAAATAATATACTTATGGTCTAACATGTTAGATATGTCATATATCAGTTTGATCACCTAGGCGGCACCTAGTGCATCGTCTAGACCGCTTAGGCACTAGACGGACTCTGTTCGACCGCCTAGCGCCTAGCGCCTTGGTTAACACTGGTTCTCAGTGCACACATATTCATAAATTTACTTTTTTTCTTTAAACAAGCATAATGCTCTTCTTTTGTAGGGGGTGGAGGGGGTGAAGCCGTGAAAGGTAGGATCATATGTTAAGACGAAGAGAACAAACATCAGCAGTCATGTCTTCAAATGGGTCATGCAGAGAACATTGCTACCACCTTTGTAATCTGTGTTTTCTGTTAGGAAACTATCCGCGTGTAAGTCTAGTCTCAGGAGGACTCGCGCTAATAGGAAACTGTGAAGTCTAGTCCCAGGAGGGCTCGCCTGAATAGGAAGCCAGCTACCTCTTTGGATCGGGCGGCCGTGGTGCGCAGGGGTGGGGTGTGAGACACACCCCATGTGGACACTCTGCCTCCGGTATTCGCTATAAAAAGGAGAGGAAGCCCCCATTGTATTATATACAATTATTTAGAAGAAATAAAGCATTGACTCGCTTGTGTCTCTTGTCTACTTTGTGATCGACGTTTGTTGATGATTCATAATCGGCCCACCTGAGATGAGCCTTGGGCCGGATCCGTACCGGCCTGCCGCACGTAGAAAGAGCCTACATGGCCATCCCTGGCCGTACCAAGAAAGACGTCTAGCCTGCTAGGGCCATCCCCGGGCTTGACTAAGACAACCGCGCCTCCTTCGGTCATAAGCAGGAGTATTGCGCCCCTCCCGTGTTACCCTTAGCCTGGGAGAGGGCCCCACGAACAGCTCGCCTGTCCCCCAGACAGGTAGTGGCAGCTATCATGCCCCACCACGCTTTCCTTGGCCTTGACCGAGAGGACTGTTCCTCCCCGGGGCTCGGTAGCACGGGGGAGAGCCGCACAGGTAGTTCGCCGTGCCGTTTGTCCCTTGGGCAGATGGCAACAGCTGCCGCGCTTCGCGACGCCCTCAACAGGTGGTGCAAAGCTGGCTCCGACAAGTCAATGCCATATAGGGGATAAAGGGAAAGTGCTTTCTCCCTGCGCAGGCTGCTCCCCCGTATCGGTACACAAAGACGAGCACGTGTCCAGTACTAACCAGACAGGCTTCTCTTTGTAGGCCACATATAGGACGGAGGCCAGGAACGAGACAAGGGCGCCGCCACTAAAGATGAACAAAGCATGGATAGGCGCGGAGCCCGCGGTATCAGCTTCGAGCAGCCCACCGCGCCTATAAAAGGAGAAGTCTGCCCAGCATAACGACCAAGTCTGAGAGAGCAAGCAACAGGAGCATTTGAAGCTTCCTTGGTAGTAGCAACAGTCGTAGCAGAGTAGATCCTAGTCACCTCAGTGTATGAAACTCCCCTGTAAGCTTGGGACCGGTGCCTCCTAGCCCGGTCTCGGTGCCCCTGTACTGTTTCCACCGGATTATCAACGAGTGCTAGAGTAGAGCTATTACTAGGCAGTGGGGGCTCGAACCAGGGTAAAATCACCATACGACGGATCTGTACCCGGATCCTAGATCACACCAGGCACAGTCCGGGAAGACCGCGCAGCCAGAGTGATGGGGGACGGGGTCCCGATCTTCCGACAGGTAGGATAAACTCGATTGGTGGAGAACTCGACGTTAACAATCCGACTTCCAATCAAAACAGATCTAAGCCTGCAATCGCTATACCACCGTCTCCGTTCGTTATCCACCACGCAAGCGCACGGTCGACCTCACCATGAAGGCTAGTTCCTGCAAGCGAATCGAGAACACAAGCAAGAATGAAGAAGAAGCAATCTCGAATTGCAAATTGATATTAAGATCACGAATTCGGGGTTCCACAAACCGAAGATCAGCGATACTGCGATGGCAGAAATATATCTAAGCAAAACCCAAGTCTAAACTAGCGAAAGCTACCAAATTTATAGTGATGGCTAGGGTTTGAGGTACATGGGCCACGGGCCCAAAGTGGAGGTGGTGCAGCACCCGATAGATTTTGACTTCCTCTTGCTTTCGTGATTCCTGTTGATTCTGATAGAATTTGGGCCTCAAACTGGATCCATTGGAAATCTCTCGTCGTGGGCTTGTCCATGCATACCAAGAACAACCAAAACAGACTTCGTATGATCGAGTTATGATCATTTCAATTTGGACTGGTCTTGGTGGCCGAACTGGGCTCGTGGACAATGAATTGGGTTTGATCTTTGGTTGGGCCTTGAGCAACATGGGTGTTTAGGCCTGAGGTCGTCGAGGAGGTGGAGAGGCGCCTTTCTTGAGTATGTCTTCATGTAGTGGAGGCGGCCATGGTGGTGGTCGAACTGGTGGCGGCGACAGCGCAATATCAACACGACGACGTACTTGCTGCTGGCTTGTACGTCCTGGCCAGGGTGGTGGTCGACAAACCCATGCAGTTGTAGATGTCGTAGTACGTGTAGATGTATTAAAGTATGTTGCAAGGTGTTGCCAACTTGTAGTAGATGTAGTAGTCGAAGATGAAGTAGTGGCTTGAAATCTCGTCAACGACCATGCTGAAGAAAAGCTCGGCCATGACGAACATGTTGACGTAGTGTCGGTCGTACCCGTGATGGGTATGGTCACATCCTCCTTCCTTTCTTGATTGTGAGTCGTCCTTGACTCATGCTTGTTCATCTGCAAAAGGTTAGCTACAAAGGAAGGCAAAGCAACAAGCATGTCGTTTGTAATTAAATTGTTAGAACCAAATTTATCAGGATTTCTATCCTCCCTTTCTTGAAAAATTTCATGTGGCTTAAAAATTAAACAAGAGGTACTCGACATGACATGTTTGTTGATTGTGTAGCTCTCTAATCAATTACACGTTTGTACATTATAAGCAAAATTCATATTTGTACAAATGTACACTCGATTAACCATGTACTTTTTATTATCGTTATATTTGCCTATACCATAAAAAGTGTTTCTAGATAACCAAGGCAAATTGTATTGATCAAAAAGTCTCTCCTCTAAATTGTCTAGATCATATAGAACATCAAATTCAATATAACCCAGAATATTTAAAGAAGACAACAATTTCAGCTCATCATTTTCCTTAATAATGTGAACAACATGTTTATTTTAAGCACAAGTGTTTGGTTCTAGAGCAAAAGTAACAAGTTCATTCACTAGTTGTGGCATAGATATAGGTGAAGATTTATCGCACAACTCTTCTTTATCACAAGAAACATCGAGCAAATCATCTTCTAACAAAGGTAAATCAGCAATGGGTTCCACAATTTGTTGCTCTAACATATCATGATTTGTGAAAAGTTTCGGCGCATCAACACCTTTCTTCTTTTGAGTGAGTGTTGTACCTTTTTTATTTCCTTTATTTTCCTCCTCAACTGATGTAGGTATATCGTTAGTTGTAGGCGTTGGAAGCAGGGGTGCAGCAACAAGCGTCTCCTCGTTCTGCTCTTTTCCAATCTCAATTAAATCATGCTTCTCCTTCTCTTGATTATCCACACTTTCGATTTGACCATTTATACTTGCCTGCAAAACGTTAGTCGTTCAAGGATATACACCATTCTTGCAAATAGAGGTATTGACTTTTCGTACAACTTTTTTACGTTTTATTTTAATTTCAGCTGCACAAGTAAGAGCAAAAGTTTGTAACAGAGAAACATATTCTTTATCAATAATAATATTGTATATTTTCTCATTAAGTCCATATAAGAATCTAGCCTCCTTTTGTCTATCCGTTTCCTCCAAACCAGAACGTAACAACAAATTTTCCATTCTTCATAATAAACGGTCACTAGTTTATCACCTTGTTGTAAATATTGTAGTTTGTTCAGTAAATTTTCACGATAATAGACAGAAAGAAACCTATCCCTTAATCGTTGTTTCATGTCTCTCCAAGTCGAAGGTATCCCAATAAAAAAACAATACGCCTTCCATTTAATTGATGCATTATTAATTAAAGCACTAGCTGCTGTCATAACCTTTTCTTTATCGAAAATTCTATGTCGAGCAAAAATTTTATCTACTGCTATTTTCCAGTCAATAAATGCATCAGATCCAAATTTTATATCATATAAAGGAAGGTTCTCAATGGTATTACCATGCTTGTTGGTAGAAGATGATATGTAACTTTTCTTCAATTTCTCCTTAGAATGGAACCGATCAAAATTTTCTCTAGCCTCCTCACCAATGATGCTTGCATTCCAACTGGTGGCTGATGGTTACAATCTCTCCATTCCATTGTATGCTCCTGTCATTATTAGTAGAAAACACAAAATAACACAAAAATATTATCCCTATCAACTACTAGGTTTTGAATGGTGTACTCACACCTCTCAAATGTCTTACCATGCTTTTACAAGTGTTCTTACCATCACTGCAGGAGGTACAACCGGTGGCTGGTTCGTGATACTATGACGAGTGTGAGTGAAGCGATTGTAAGTTCGAACCAGAACTGATAAGAAGTATGTGGAGCTTGAATAGGCAATATATAGTAGCAAGGAATGTGCAATTATCGAAATCAGATTAGCCAGGACTCTTCAGACTCTTCCTCTTCTTGCGGGTACAATTGATAGCCAGGACTCTTCGGACTCTTCCTCTTCTTGCGGGTTTTGTCCCCAACTCCATCAGGAGTGCGAGTACCTCATGAGCACTCTTGAGAAGTTTGTTGGAGGCAAACGGAAGCTGAACTTGATACTTGACAAAAGCAAGATATCATGGAGTAGAGGTCTACGTTACAATTGGCTAGAGCACATCAAGAGACACCCACCATGAGTGCTTGGAAGGGATGAGAACTGGCAGACAATTGTTCTTAGTGACAGGGTTCCTAAGACTACTGTTTTCAGGTCCGCAGGGATCGTTAGGGAAAGTCCTACCATACAGTTTGTTCAGTCTCAGAAGAAAGCTCCACAGAGTCCACCTACGAAGAGCATTCATCTTACCACTCCTGCCCCTGGAAATGGCAGAGGAGTAGTTTGCACCTTCTGCGATAAGACACATTGAGCAGAACTGTTTCTGTCGTGCTAAGGAAGCACGTGAGGAGCGTAGAAAACAGGCTAGAATTCAAGGACCTCCTAAGAAACCTGCACCTAGGTTCATTCCTCCTCAGGCTAGACCGGTGGTTAGACGGCCAGGACTTGGAGCATAACCTTCTATTGTTCATCCTATTGTCGGTCTGGGGCGTGAACAGCGTCGTCCTTAAAGCGTACCTCCTGTGGGTTACAGAGGTGAGCGTCTGCGACGTGACGTGTCAACTCCATGGCGGAGGAATGGCAAGAAGGGTAGGAAGCGCGGACATGATGCACCCGCCTCAGCTCAACGGCAGATTGCTCCTAATCCAGCGCCAAAACATTTCCCTACTAGAAGGGATGGCCTATTCTGAGTAGGGTCTGTTCGGTACGGTCGTGTGACTCAGTTTTGAGTGCCAAAAGATGCACTGGTATTTCTCAATGTTGAGCCACGTTTCTTCACTCATTGACTCAGGCGCGTCGGGTTGGGAAGGGGGACATGTGGATCATCGATTCTGGGTACCTAATTTTGTTATGCCGTTACATGTCATGCATGTGTTGATCTCCTAATTACATGGAGCTTGATCATATCCTCGGGAACTTCCTTAGAGCTCAAGGCGTATGTAACCCGAGTGGTCTTTATCCCTAATCAGCTGACTTGAGTCGTCCCCCATCTGCTCCCTTATGGGCCTTCTAGAGGATACCCGGGGCCCTTGTAGTCCACATGGGCTTTAGGATTAAGGTTTCCCGGCGATGAAGATCTCGCTGCATCGATCGTAGGCGACAAAGATGGAACAACGTCAGTAGTCGTTGGAGTGGTCGGAGAGGAAGGAGCGGCAACAGTCGTACTGATAGTATCCACGCTGGTGATGTCCTCATCATCCTCCCCTTCTTTATTTGGAGTCGTCCTCGACTCCTTCTTATGCTCCTGCAAAATGTTAATGACAACAGGGGCAAAGAAACATGTGTGTCCGATGCAATATCAGGGGAGGTCACAGTTTTATCTAAATGAACTACCTCCTTTATCTTTGTTTCAGTGTTTTGTGCGTTCTTAGCAATTTTATCACCTTCCTGTTCATGATTTTTAGCACTCTTTTGTTTATCTTTAATTATTTCAGTAAGGTTCATGGGTTCCAAAATCACCTTCATTCCAGTAAATATAAAGGAATATTGATTGGTTCTACCATTGTGAATAGCTTCTACATCATATAACCAAGGTCTACCTAATAAAAGTGAGCATGCTTCCATAGGTAAAACATCACAATCAACATAATCATGGTAAGAACCAATAAAGAAAGGCACTCGCACAGTTTTTGTTACCTGAACCTTACCACAAGAATTGAACCATTCAATCCAGTAAGGTTACTGAATTGGAGTCGTGGTCAAGCCAAGCTTCTCGACCATGTTTTGTCTTGCGATGTTGCTGCAATTGCCTCCATCAATGATGACATGCACCGCACGTTCTTTCACAACAAACTTAGTTAGAAATAAGTTGTTGCGTTGAGTTTAACTAGCATGCTCCGGTGGTGCACTAAGTACATGTTGAGACATAAGGCTCATGTATTTGTCCATCATTGCTGCCCTCAGGTGCACACCATCTTGTTTATTCTTACCTTTAGGGTTAGTCGCAGGAATAGTAAGCACATTCTTATCTTTACTAATTGAAGTACACTTACTATCCTTCTTTTTAGGTGATGCAGGCTTTAATTCTTTTTTAAATGGTGTTTTCTCATTTTTCGTCGTAGAAAGATTACAATTCTCAACAAGTATCTTCAGTTTATCTCAGGCTTCGTGACACTCACTCCTAGGCTCCACATGTATCGCATCGAATTGACGAACATGTTCCCGCATGAGTTTTCTTTCTCCAAGTGGGCCTATCATTGTTAGTAGTAGATAAGAAAATACAAAAAGAAATATATAACCCTATCTACTAAATAGTTGTTGGAATTGTCAAGTCTATCACACTCGAAGCTCTCCCAAAGCTCTTACAAGTTCTTACCCTGCAGCTTATCAAGATCAATCAGTGGACGACGGTAATCTGCACTCAAGGGTGACAAAGCGATTGCAAGGTACTTTTCCTATGATTAATAGTATGTGGAGTTTGGACAGGTATCAGTATGTAGTAAGGAATATGCAATCATCAAAATCAGAATAGCAAAACCGAATAAATATCCAAAGTACTTGTCAAAGTTGCTGGCCTAAACTCGTTCCAAGAACTAGTTCAAACAAGCGAGGAATACACCAAGTACAAAAGATACAATATGCAAACATTTCTAATTTTTTTCCTTTTTTCGTGCGGCTCTTTTGTATGCACTTGCCTTTTTCTTTTTTTTTCACCGACAAATAAAATTGCAACACTGTATTTTCAGTCTCTAAAGACAGCAGATCTTCTAGCACAGTTTTCGGATTTTTAACAACCTAGGATGTAAAAATTAACTACTACAAAATTGTAGATCTTCTCTTCCTGATCAATTTGCATATATGGAAGTCCTAATTTGAATTTGGATAAAGGATCTAGGAGATTTGGGCCCCACAATACAGACTGCTCAGAAAAATCCGAGACACATACATAATCACTTCTAACGCGATTTCTGATCTGAAGATGGAGTTTCTGGATCTTCTAACAATGGAGAAAGTTGTAGAGAATTTTTGGGGCTACAATTTAGGCTATACAATTATCCAAATCGGAGTTGATATGATGGAGATATTGCGTATGGAATAACAGATCTGAAATAATTGCGAACCAACTCAACTCGAATTCCTTCGGTGCTCGGGTTTCAAGTCAACAAAATGGATGAACTTCACACTAGGCCACGAACTTAATCTAAACCAGCAACAAGACAATGACCATGCACACAAATTCAATAAAGCGAAACTGAAAACGAAAATTACGAAAGCACAAAGTGGCTTGGATAGTGGACGCGACGACGAACTCAAATCTTTTTTTTTGGGCAATTTTCTGTACTCTAGGATGAACATGAACAGAACGAAAACTAAGAATAGATGTTCTCAACAGGCAACCGTCGCTCTGATACCGCTTGATGCGCACTGAGGTCGGCCCGATCTTCTGATGAGAACGATACGTCGATTTGGTGTAGTGACGACGCTACTAATCCACGGGATCAGTAACCGAACAATCGCAATGTCACCACACGAGGTGATCAACCGAGCCAGGCACGATCGATCCTTGAACCTGCTAGCAATCGAGAACAAGCAAGAACAAGATGATAACTGATAAATCACAAAATCAAGGGTGAGGTTCTGTTTGTCGTCACGGGTGGTCTAGTCGACACACGCGAACACGAGGAGGGACACACATGGGGTCTACCAAAACACAACAAAACCTAACGATAGAAGAGGACCGAAGGCCACATATATAGCGGCGGCCAGAGATAGTAGGGCTTCAAAGGGGAGAGCCACCACCAAGCCCTAGTGATACATGGGCCATAGGCCCAAAAATACGGTGAGGCAGCACCCTGAGTTTCTAGCCCGAAACATTGTTCTGCATGTTCCTGATGCTCCTGGAAGAATTTAGATGTGGGGTTCGTTCCACTGGAAATCTTATCTCCTAAGCTTTCCAATGAGTGGTTGCACGCTGAAATCGGAGTTCGGGAGCCCAAGTTATGCCCATTTGAAGTTGACGTGCTGCTGGATAGCCGAACCGGACTTTTTGGCGTCTTGGGCTTCCATATGGGCTGTCCTTTATTCGTCGAAGCCTCGCAAGTTTTGGACTTGTTGCGCCACTTCTTTGGAGAGGGGTTGAAAGGCTGGGTTTTAGGATTAAGGCCTCCCGGCGATGAAGATCTCGCTGCATCGATTGTAGGCGACATAGTTGGAACGACGTCAGTAATCGTTGGAGTGGTCGGAGAGGAAGGAGGGGCAGCAGTCGCAATGATCGTATCCACGCTGGTGATGTCCTCATCACTTCACATCCCAAACCTTAAGATCCAAAGCAGAGTGAAAGTGCCTGGCGATCTCCGAATCGGTATATTTGACTTCAACCGAACGGAGATCGGCAAGAATCTTGATGAAGCGGGAAAACATGAGTCAAGCATTTCACCCGGCTTCTGAGTAAATCGATTGTACTCTCTATTGTGTTGGTCTTGTCTCACCATTTTAACCTGAGCCGTCCCCTCATGCTAAGCTTGGAGGGTCGTCCAGATTTTGTGGGCTGTGGTGATGTCCGACACCCGCTCATACTCCCCTCGGTTAAGGTCTTGAATTAGAAAATTTTGAGCTTTTGCATTAAGCTCCACATCGGCTTGATTCGCGGCCGTCACCTCCTTGCGAAACTCATATGGGTCCTTGATCTTAAGCCAAACATTGTAGCCCTGAGCCATCACATATGTCTCCATCCTAGCCTTCCAATAGAAAAAATCGGCTCCGGAGAACACAGAGGGTTTGGTGGAATACTTGTCTGCCATAGCTCAAATAGCAATACGGATCGGCTTCAAAAATCAGTCAAGATTTGCAAAGAAGCACCAAACCAAATGCTTTGATACCAGTTGAAGACCCGAGCTTGGCGGCTAGAGGGGGTGAATAGACGGCAATCAATTTTGATACTTTCTTTTTGCACATCCAGCCCCTCTAAGCATTCCGCAAAAACTGCTTCGTTTCAGAGATCAAACCGCGATGGACAACATGACAACTATGTGTACCCATGACTTGTATGGATGATATCCATATGAATATATGGTGATTTTAGAACTACAATCCTGGTTGTCAAGTGTCCAAATAAGAGGAATCAATTAAAATCTTGCTTTTGAAAAGAGATTATGACAAAACCTCAAAGCAACTTTCAAAAAGCAAAAGCAGATTCTTGCAGATCTTGTCCTCTCATGGAGCAGGAGGCTCGTGGCTTTAAGTTGCTCTAAAAATCATGATAATTTTTCTCCCTATGTTCCAATGTGTATGAAGCAATCCACAAAAAATCTCCTTAAAAATCTTTACAGAAAAAAAATGAAAATCCAAAAACCACAAGCTGCTTTCTGGAAAGCAAAAACAGATTCTTCAGAGTTTGTTTCTACTTGGAGCAGAGAGATGATGTCCTTTTGTTTCTCTAAAAATTGTGGAAATTTTTCTCCCAATGCAACCATGAGATTTGAAGCACTCCACCAAAAATCTTCTCAAGAATCCATCCACAAAAAATATGAAAAATCAAACACTACGAGCTGTCAAGAACTTCGAGCAGAAAGTTTGGAGCTCGATTTTCACTTCATAGCTCCCAAATGGAGAAACCAGTGGACTTCAAATTGTTACCATAGATGGGTATATGAGTAACGCATCTGTTCCAACTGGAATCATCCCAAAATGATTTTTTTAGATTTTTATAAAAATCTTTTACTGATTGCTACGCGGATGAATGTTTCTAGACAGATTTGCAACAAGTCAAGAACTTGATCTCTTGCTTCTCATATGGTTGCAAAGAGTATGGTAAATCATATTAGCAACCTCAAGGTATCATAGACCATCAAGAACCGGCAAGAAATCACCAAGACTCATCTCCAAATAAGAGCTCCAAATAGGGGAAAACAAAATAAAGAAGAACTTGGAGCAAATCTACACAAGATGATCATGAAGATGAGAGATTTCATTGCATAGAAGTTGGGGATTACAAACCACACTCCATGTGGTCACAAGCACTCTAAGTGCCACCCTTACACACCCAACTCACCCTCTCTATTTCTGAAATTTTCAGCTCTAAGGGGATGAGGAGGAGGTGCTCCCCTTCCCCTCGATTTATAGCCCAAGGGTGAGATGCCCTACACCATAGAACCCATCTCCACCCTACATTTGAGGATGAGTAGTGTACAACACACACACTACAAAACACATTCCCGAGATGGAATATTCTCCACATATTCCTTCGGGAAATATCTTCGCAGCATTTTCGGTCGCCAGCCCACGCCTAGACCCACCGGTCAGAACCAGCCTCGCCACCAGGATACCGACGCCGTAGCCTCCAGCTGCCTCGGATTCCTTGCCATGGCTAAACTTCTCGAGTAAACCACCTCACGTGATCGCCAGGTCATCGAACTTGGTCGCCTGCACGCCTCCGGATGCACCAGCCTCCAGCTGTCCCCGCGAAGCATCAGCCACGTACCCGCCGATACCTACATCACTGAGGTGAACACACACGAAACCAACACACCTTACCTCACCTGCAAGGTTAGTTCATCACAAAATTACCAACATCATAATCCCTTCGAGACATCACAATTCGGAAGCCCTAACACACCATGTGTCAGCTTAACAAATTCCACCGGACCATCTCCGATTAAATTATTACCTACCCCAAGCTCAGCACAATGGTCCATTTCCAATTCCACGGTAATTTCCACTAACATACTTCAAAACACTTCAAAATTCATCTTGTCACATATATTCATCATTGAAAGCTCAGCTCCCAGGGCTTAATTGATTTTGGTAATTGATGGCAACTGGGCCGTCTGGAACGCCAAGGATAAGGACTCTTTTGTTTTATAGTTTCTTTGATTTCCTTGTGTGCGTTTTTGGCCCAGCCCAGCTACTGGCAAGACTCATCTCTCTGGTTGCAGGGTCCCACTGAGCACAAGTTCCAGTTCATTTGAGTGAGTTTGAGCGGGTTCTAGAGATGCCAGGTGTCCAGGGTTCGAGAGAGTTCCTGAGTGGGATAGCTGTCTAAGGTTCGGGTTTTCTTAGCGCCTAAGTCTTCAAAGTGTCAGGAAGTCTCCAGAAGCCACTTTTCATCTGTCCAAGGATTTCTTAGCACATAAGTCACCTGGGTTCCCGCCTAAGCCATCCTAAGCTCCCGCCGAGTCCGCAAGTCAAAAGAGAGGTGTCCGAGGGTGCCGGAGAGTGGTTTCTATAGAATTTAGGGTCTATCCATTTATAAATAGGTGGTGAAACCTAGTTAGTTGGATAGCCCTTTCTCTTAGCTTTCCGGAATGCCCAAGATCACCTAAAACGGAGTTCGGGAGCAAAAGATATGAATTTTTTGGTGTGACTACTGGAGCTGGTCGGACCGGGTCCGACGGATGGACGAAAGTGAGGATTTGGCTAAGTCCCAAAATGCAACTCCACTGTCGGACCGGGTCCGACCACCGTCGGACCGGGTCCGACCATGCCAAATTTTCCGAGCGACTAAGTCCTGAATGCAACCGTTCTGTTGGACCGAGTCCGACGGTCTTCGGACCGGGTCCGACGGATTGATCTGAATCTCGTGAAATCAGATCTGAGCCGTCCATCTTTAGGGTTTCGCCTTGTGCCTATAAATAGGAGCCACCAGCATGAAAAAAAACTTGAGAGAGCCCATTCTTGTAGCCACCCCATGCCATTGAGAGCTCCTCCCATGGTCTCCTCCTCATCTAGGGTTTCCATGCCATTTGAGAGGGATTGAGAGAGGGATTGAGAGGGAGAGGGAGAGAGGAAGAAGAAGAAGCCTACCTTGCCTCCTCCGGTCATCTCCAAGTCTCTCCTCCTCACTCCCATGGGGTTTTCCATCTAGCCCCCATGGTGGAAGTGAGGTGGTGAAGTTGGTGTCCTCCGGTCTTGTGCTCTTGGGATTTCTTGCACCGGAGGCCCCCCCAAGCTTCACCGAGCGTACCACTACTTCGACTACGTTCTCTACTTCGACGAAACCCGTCCCGGTGGGCGGTCATCCTCCCGTGGGGTGAGGGTGCGTGCAAATTCCTTCTTGCGGGGAGGCCGGTGACCGTGTGTCGGTGCCGTGGAGAAATCCTCCTTGCGGGGAGGTTGGTGACCCTTCGTCGGTGCCGTGGTGAAATCCGTCTTGCGTGGCGGTCGGTGGTCCTTCGTCGACGCCGGGGAGAAATCCGTTCTTGCGGGAGCGGTCGGCGACCTTGTGCGGGTGCCGGTGGGGGTGTGAGAGCTTTCTCTTGTGAAGGTTCTCGCCACTCTGTACGGGTTCGGTGCTCACCCAACATTCGTTGTTGAAGAGCCCACGAGTGGATTGAGGGCACAGGACGAGAGGGTCCTGGCTTCCATTTGGAAGCTCCTCACCGTGGAGTAGGAGCTTGCTCCGAACCACGTAAAAACTCGGTTTGCATCCTTCCTGCCATCCCTTTACATTGTGCACCTTGAACTCGATTGCGTGGACTTGAGCCTTCATGCCAAGAGTAGTCGCTTCCGCTTAAGACTTGTTTGATAATTGTCTGTCGTAGCTTCCTATTATTGGTATTGTTAAGTCCAGACTATAGTTGGTTTCCAAACTTGCTAAGGCTCCAAGTAAAATCAAATGACGTAAAATTTAAAAAGAAGCCGATTCACCCCCCCTCTCGGCCAAAGATCCTTTCAATCATCAAACAGGGATACCCTCCATGTGGGTCTCAACACACTTGGACTTGGCCGCGGCCCGGGGGCTGGATGACTGTGCGCAAAAACACAAAAATTTCAATTAAGTCGTTCTTGCTAAAATTCCTAAGTTCGCTTAAGAATTTTGTTACTTTTCATCTGGTTCTCCTACTTTTGCAAGACAGATCTACGCAAAAAAGGAAATGAGCAAGCACCAGAAGAAATCGCATTTCTCAAAAGGATCTTACAAGGATAAAAGATTGTACAAGCAAAAGGCAGCCCGACATCTCGGGCCACCACAAAAAGGGGCACCATGCTACTACGGCTACGGCGGCGCCCAAGGCCTACCCCTACAGTCCTATCCTACTTCGCCACGCCTAAGAGCGGCGTTGGCGATGAGCCGACAGCGCAGCGGACTCCGCTGTTGACGCAGACGACGACGGGACGGGCACCGGCGCCGACGGCCCGGGCGCGCAAGTGACGCGCCCTCCGTCGGTGGATGCTCGCGCCCATGGGGGGTGGCGGAGCCACCACGGCTACCTCCGCCACTGCCTCCGCGGCCTCCTCCGCGCCCTCCCCCGCGGCGGCATCCACTGCCGCAGCCTCAGGCAAGGCCGCCTTCTCCACCGCTAGCGCGGTGGAGTACGCCACATTGGCGGCGATCTGCGCGCCTCCGCGTTCTACTCCTCCTCCGTCGCGAGCGCGACGGCCAGTGCTGCGGCCGTCGTCTCGTCAGCGCGGATCTGGGCGTGCTCCGCTAGCACGGCCTCGCAATCCGCGATAACGAAGCGTGTGGCTAGCCCGTAGGCCTCTATCTCCTCCTCCAGCACGGGCTGGATCGGAGGCGGCGAGGGAGGCAACGACGGCATCTCCGCCAGCGCCACCTCCAGCCACGCGTTCCAGTCCAAGGAGGAAGAAGAGGACATGCTTCCGGTCTCTCTCTCTCTCTCTCTAAGATCTCGGTCTTGCGCACTCCCCTTCTCCGTGTTCTGGTCTGAGGAGTGGTAGAGGTAAGCACGGACAAAGAGTAAAGGCTGCACAACGCGCTGCCCCTAACTTTATAGGCCCGCGGCAGCGCGTTGTCCCATCACGCCGCGGGCTACCCTAAGCGTTACTGCGTGCGAAGGGACGGGTAATTAAAACCCACTTCGCGAGCTGGAGGGGCACGCGCGCGTGTTCCCAGAGGAATACCAACCGCGCCAGTCGCCACGCGATGCGTGTCCCGGCCCCTCTGCCAGCAAGGCGAAAAGCCGCGGCCTGCTAAGGCCCAATGCGCAAATTCGACTCAACTATACTAATGAGGCCCACAACGTCAAATCGCCCCTACGCGTAGGCTAGGCGCGTGAGCCGTCACGGCGTCGTTTCGCCTACGCATCTGTGCCTAACAAGCATCGCCTCGCTGTCAGCGAAACGCTATGTTGCGCAGCAGAACTCACAGTGCGCACGATTTGACACAGTAAGAAAGAGAAAAATGGCTAAGTTTTCCGGTCACGGTACAGAATACTTATTGTAAGTGCAGGCTCCCTGCCTGTGTTTTGGTTTTGGTAATTGATGTGTCGATGATATAATAATTGCAAGTTCTTCCAAGGTGGCTGCAGATAGGCTTATTGAGAAATTGGCTGAGGATTTCTCTCTCAAGGATCTAGGTTCACTCAGCTATTTTCTTGGAGTTGAAGTTAAGCTAGAGACTACTGGGCTTGTACTCTCACAACATAAGTATGCACATGATCTACTTCGGAAGAATAATATGATGAACTGTAAGGCTGCACTTACTCCCCTTGCCCTGGGTAAGCTCTCTCTTGAAGGTGGATTGGTTCTAGATGATGTTGCTGCAAGTAAGTATCGAAGTGTTGTCGGTGCACTCCAATATTTGACTCTATCGAGACCAGATTTATCCTATGCGGTGAACAATGTATGCCAATATTTGAAGTGTCCTACTGATGTACATCTTTCAGCTGTTAAGCGTATCTTGAGATACGTGAAGGGAACTGCAGACTTTGGACTTAGAATAAGAAAGGACAGATCCGGAGTGTTGAGTGCATTTTCTGATACTGGTTGGGTAGGATGCCCAGATGATAGAAGATCTCAAAATGGTTTTGCTATATTTCTTGGCTCTAATTTGATCTCATGGAGCTCTAAGAAGCAGCAAACTGTGTCTCGGTCGTGCACAGAAGCAGAATATAAAGCAGTAGCTAATGCAACTGCTGAAGTGATATGGTTGCAGTCTCTTATGAGGGAGCTCAAGCTGTTTCAATCAAGATCACCTATATTATGGTGTGACAATTTGGGCGCCACTTATCTCACGTCAAATCCAGTATTCCATGCTAGAACAAAACATATAGAAGTGGACTTCCATTTTGTTTGAGAAAGGGTGGCAGCAAAGCTCTTAGATGTCCGGTTCATCTCCTCTGGTGATCAAGTGGATGATATCTTCACGAAGGATTGTCTCGTGCATCATTTGAAAAACTATGGTTCGATCTTAACTTGGTCTCCACCAGTTCTGATCGAGGGGGATGTTAAAGAATCGCATGAAACGAGATAATGATGTGCTGCTTAAAGATAAAGATCAACAGCATGCTTCGTGTAGAAGATAGCATGAGTAGTTAGCCTGTAGTCTATCCATGTAACAACATTCTGTTAGCGTAGAGATATGTATATCCTGTAATGTATATCTTGTAACTTCTGAGTATAAATACAATGGGAGGCCAGTGAGGCTGCATTGCGGCTAATAGTTTGTTTTTTCAATCTACCAACCAAAAGAACTATAGGGATCGGGGGTTCAGAATTTAGATGTGAAATTAAAAGTTGATGAACGATGCACACCAAAATAAAAAAGGGCCATTAGAACCAAAATAGCTAAAGTACAATTGCAGCTAATAGAGCACAGGGAGATGATGCGCGAGTGCACGTGAACTCCTCTCTAGGACACCAAATGAAGCGTTGGTGCAACAAAAGTAATTGGTTTGGGGTAGACCTTATAAAACCTTGTGCCGAGCTTGGAAAAGCTCGGTCCCACAGGATCAAGCCATAGTCCGGCCCAGCCCAATGCACCGTGCCTAAATTTGAGCCCAAGCCTATCCCAAAGCCTGAAATCCCATCCATGGTTTATCACGTGTTTTCCTCGGGCCCGGTCCGGCGACCGGATTTCAAATAGAGGCTCGAGCCCGGCCCAATGCACTTGTTTGGTCAGGCCAGGTTTTTCAGGTCGGGCTATCCATGAACAGGTATGGTTTGGAGCAATTTGGCAAGTCTACAAACTCAGCATTGTTGAAACTATCAACTCAAAAAATTTAGTCAATGCAAATCTCCTTAAGTTTATGACCTCATATGAAAAAGATAGATTTAGCCTCTTCGGGTTTTGTGCATAGTGAAAACCTTCACGGTCTGGCTAACCACATTTCATGAAGCTCCCAAAGGAATTTCTTGAATCTTAGCCGAACCAAATACTCTAGGTTTGTGAATCCGCTTCTCGATCAAGTTTTTTTTAAACCCAACTATTTTTTTCTCTGTTAAAAGTTTATTTTATCCATAGGATGGCACGTTATGCTTGAAAAAGTGCTCGTAGGAGAGAGGTCTCGAAATAAAAAGAAGAGGTGCCACCACGTGGGCCCATATCAAGCATGCTGTTATTTGGAGGAAAAATTGATTAAATAATATACACATAATTTCAAATTGGAAAAGTATGCGGCATATTTATTTTTTTTACGAAAATGAGCTTGTTTCAGGCGTGCAACACGGCGGAAAGGGGGCTTCCGCCACCTGGCATGGTGAGAAGCTGGCTTCCGCCACCCCAGATGACGGAAGGCTGGCTTCTGCCACCCTAGGTGGTGGAAGGTCGCTTCGGCCACGCCGGGTGGAGGAAGCCACCTCGGTTGCCCACGCGGCGGCTCCACCCACGCCTCGGATTCCCCCGCCTCGGATACCCCTCCGCGTTGAAGTGCGTGCCTGAATGTATTGAAGTGTGTGCCTGTCAGCAGTTGCATGCGAAAAAAGACGATACTGCTGGTGGAACGTCATTTCATGTCTCCCACTTATGTGTTAAGCCTGCGTTTAATTACTAAATGAGTAATTACTGATTAATAAATTGCATGCTTATGATGATTTAATCCACACACGCTTGGCTATATAACGAGGAGTGATCCTCAGTTCTCCGCACAACATTTGTGCTACCCGATGCTCAGCTGCGCTTGCGCATTTCTGTTGCCCGGTGCCGAGCAACGCTTGCACATTTTTGCTGCCCGGTGCTCAGCTATGCTTGTGTGTTGCTTGTGTTTTTTCACTGTGTTCATCAAGGTGCTCTATTTTTTTGCTTTGAACCAGTCCGGAGGTAATGTAATATGTAGATAATATTAATTAAGTTTTAAAACCTTCATTCATTATTTCATGTGTTTCAATGCGCAAGTGTTGGTACCTTGTGAGCAGACTGTTTATTCGATATATTTTCACTAGGTATGCATTTTAATAAAGAGTAAAGTGCATGACCGGTCCTTAAACTATTGCGGGTGTGTCATCTGGGTCCACGAACTAAAAAAATGCAGAAGCGCATCCCTAAACTTTTTAAATGTGTCGTTTGCGTCCAAATTACACTCGGATGACTAATCCTGCCACCGTGGACTGTCCACGTGGCATTTTTAATTTCAAAAAATTCGAAGAAATCATTAAATATCAGAAAAAATCATAAAAATGATTAAAAAATCATAAAAAAATCTTAAAATTCATTAAAAATTCAGAAAATTCATAAAAATATCATTAAAAATTCAAACAATTCATTAAAAATCATAAAAAAAAACTTTTTAAAAAGAAAGGAAAAATCAGAAAAATTCAGAAAAATGAAAAAAATAAAAAATAGAAAATAGAAAACTTCATAAAAATAAAAACATTTTAAAAATAAGAAAATTTTAAAAATCATTTAGAAATAGAAATAGAAAAATGCAACAACAATGGCACCTGGATGACAAGATGACCCCATCCAGGTGCCATTGGCTGGGGTCATGCAGATGATAGAACTCTGCAAGACCCCAGTCAACAAGATGAATTTTATGAATTTTTTGTTTGTTTTGTTTTTTTTTCCTGATTTTTATTTTTTTTAATGATTTTGATGAAATTTTTTCCCTGTTTTTATGATTTTCTAAATTTTTAATGATTTTTTCTGATTTTTCTGAATTTTTAATGAATTTTATGATTTTTATAATTTTTTAAATCATTTTTATTATTTTTTATGAATTTTTCTGATATTTAATGATTTCTTTGAATTTTTGAAAATTAAAAATACCACGTGGATAGTCCACGTTGGCAGGATTAGTCATGCGAGTGTAATTTGGACCCAAACGACACACTTAAAAAGTTTAGGGATGCGTTTCTGCATTTTTTTAGTTCGTGGACCCAGATGACACACCCGCAATAGTTTAAGGACCGGCCATGCACTTTACTCTTTAATAAACGATCGTGCTTAGACTTGTATAATACGGTATAATAAAATATAGATTAATGTAGATTTATACAGTAGTAAAATGTAGCATTATGGTGTACATGTGATGACTATAGTACTGTCTAATTTCTATCAGTGCTATGAAAATATTAACGCAGACTGTGCATGTAAAATTTGAAGTTAAATTAAAAAAATTGGAACGAAGATACGATGCATTAATGGGGGCACAAACATTTCATTAACTCGTATCATACATATTAATTAAGTTGTTATATTAATAAAGGTCGTCCATAGTTAATAAACTCATACTAACTAATTAAAATCTGCATAGAATAATAACTAATTAAACAATAACTTGTAATAGTGGTAAGAAAAAATTAAGGACAAATCTGCGGATGTGATATTAACTCGTATTTTAGGACATTTTACAAGCATAAACATTATTATAGAGGGGATTTTTAGGGCAATAAAACGAAGAAAAATGTTATATTAAAATAAAATTTTGAAAATATATAATTCTAGTTTCCATAATTCTATCCCAGAATTACATTTTTTCGTAAACACTTAAAATAAATATAATATTATTAAATATACGACCGCATGTATCTTTTTCCAATTTACATAAAATGTCACATTATTAACTAAATTAATTTTATTGCAAATAATTGAGTGTGGTGGAAGCGCTTGACAATTTTAATGCAATAATTTGTTTAATATATAGATGAGCGACAATGTGGTATACTTTCGCAATAATTGAGGATGCATATATAGATCATAAGTGACAATTTTTTAATGACACATGGATAGATCTGTACATATTTTTTATGCATGCACACATAGGCCGCAATAGATATTCCTATAGGACCTAAAGACTTAATAGGGGTGCTAGCCAGAACATTTGGTATAGATCGGCAAAACTTCAAAGTGCGCCTAAGGCAGTTCGGCCCCGTTACGTTGCGAACACTTCGCATGTAATGTGCAATCTGTGGGAACATTGGAACCGAAGTTTCTAGGACTTGTATGTTGCAAAGTCTATTGAGGAAGCATTCGAAATTGGTGTGTACGCTGTAATGGTACTACGAGAGGAGGGAGGCACAAGCGAAATATCATCAATGGCTGTAGAGGCTGGTACATATGTTCCTAGTAACACGGTATAGATTGGGGACTCATCGCGAGGCCAAATAGCGGAAGTAGAGGAGAGCGTTGGAGCACATGATACGGTTGTCGTGGCGGAGTAGATTAATGTGGCGGTCATGGAAGATGATGAAGTCGACGTGATGGGAGAAGGTGCAGATGATGGTGAGGATGATCCAGGGCATGCGGTCGCGTACTTTCACCAAATGCAAGCTGCGGATTGCGCTATCGCTGATTTCTCCCAGATTTTTAGCTGGGGATATCAGCATAACGATATATAAGTAGGACAAAGTTTTGGGAGTAAGCAGGAGGCGCAGCACTTCATTTTCAATTTCGGCATCATCACCCGTCGTGAGCACAAAGTGCTACTGTCTGGGCCATACATCTATGTGGTTGGGTGTAAAAAAGAGGGGGGTGCTCGTACTGTGTACGGGCCCATAGACCGAAGCATGACCAATATTTTATTATCTCACGTTATGAACCGCACACTTGTAACGCGGAGGGTGTCCTAAACATGAATAAGGTCATGGATGCCAGATACATAGCCCAGACACTCCTTAGCATAGTCGAGTTAGACATTAAATTAGCACCAAACACCATAATTGCGGAGATGCAGAGCCGAACAGGGGTGGTAATCTCATACCACCTTACTTGGCGGTCAAAAAAAAAAGCACTAACAATGATATTTGGGGGATTCAAAAATTCGTATAACTGAGCTCCCCGTGTACTGCGGCAAATAGCATTGACCAACCCATACACTGAATGGGGAATTGACCAGCGGCCCGTGCAGCTGGCAGATGGCTCCTATGCTGAAGGTCATATGTACCTTTTGAGACTATGTTGGGCATTTGGTCCGTGCATAGAAGCATTTAGGCATTGCCGGTCAATGCTTTGCGTGGACGATACATTCTTAAAGGAGAGGTACCGCGGGACGCTTATGACCGCGCTAACTGCCGATGGGAACAATCAAATAGTCCCTGTTGCCTTCGTCATTGTGGACAGTGAGAACAACGATAGCTGGTTTTGGTTTCTACGATTCGTGAAGACTGGGGTGGTCAGGGATATAACTGATGTTTGCGTGGTATCAGACCGTGGGTTGGCAATATTGCATGCCCTGGATGTTCTGAAGGGAGGGAATGACCCAGCTTGTGCTTGGCCTGATGTCCAATCGCGGTGGTGCATGTATCGCCTTGATGCAAATTGGTACACTGCATTCCGGAGCTGCACTATGGTTAAGAAGTTTAGGACAATGTGCATGCAGAACCAATTGCGTAAGTTTCAAGCAATATGTAGGGAACTGAACGAATGCACACAAAGGCTTGTGGCCGATCAGGAGCAGGAAGCCACGCAGATTGTTGGAGGCGAAGGAGTGACTGTGCGTCGCAACCGGCGGAGAGGTGGGCACTAGCTCATGATACTGGCGGCGCTTGGTAAGTAGTGCCACTTGATCACACCCCCTTTACGTACGAATGTTACACTAATAAATTATGTGTGTCATTTCGTAGGTATATGGTAATGACGACCAACATCGCGGAGTCGTACAACAATGTGCTTCGAGGAGTTCGTGGTCTCCCGATATGCTCAACCATAGAGGTTACTTTCTATCGAATCATGGAGTACTTTCGAGACTGGCTATGCAGCAGAGCAATCGGGGTGCTTGTTTGCTCCACGCGTCGAAGCGCTCATCGAGTAATGACGGTAGAAGGCGCAATTCCATCTGACCCAACTATATGATAGTACCACGAACGAATTCAAAGTAAGCTGCCGAAGGAAGTACGTGTCGGGGTTTAGCGCGGGCGACACCGTCCAAACTTGCTACATTGGAAATCACGAAACAGTTTGCTCGTGCAACAAGCCACGCTTGGAACATATCCCATGCTCCCTCGTGCTTGCTGCTTGCCGTGAACTTGGTTGCAACAAAGGCCTCCAATTTGTATCCCCGTACTACACAATGCAAGAAATCCGCAACACATGGAGGCCAAAATTTCGAAACTTCGGAGATCGAAGCTATAGGAATATGGACGTGCCTTGTAAATGGTTACCGTTTCCAGCTACTAAGCGAGACAAACCTGAAAGGCCACTCTGCGCATGGTTAATGGGTGACATGGATGCTTCACAATCCGGGGGTGGTTTAAGGCTCTGTGCTAAATGCAGTCAGCCTGGACATGACCGTCGAAGGTGCCCTAATTAGACGTGCGATACAAAGTACATGTATTCCCCAACTTAGAGTTATATAATTGTACTCCCTTCGAGTAATGTATTTGCAATATTTTACATTTATATATTTGTATTATATAAAGTTCACACAAGTTACAAGATGTATTTGTATTCCCTTAAGTTGACACAGGTTATAAGATGGAACATTCAGAGTTTTTGAAAGAGTCGATCGACTGTAAGCATAGGGCGAGGAAAATGGTCGCCGGTGTTCAGGTGGCATTACATTCAATTTGTTTTGATGAATCTGTATATGATTTTTACTATAATACACTTTTTCGCAGCTACATCATTTTCGTCTGAGGGGATCCAGACTCCTCAAAACACTAGATGGGAGATTCCGTGCACAGCTAGCACACTGTGGATTTCTTCGCTTTGCATTGCTTATGGACGGGGCAAACTTGCTAGGAGGAGCGAGGACGCCTTTGTTAACAATTTGTATTGTTGTGTGTCCATGTATTTGCAAATTGGAATGTATATAGTGGACAATTGTAACAATTTGGCACCACGTCGCAAATGGCCGATCAACACATGCCTCATCAGCCGACATGGTTTGGCCCGTCACAAGCTTCATGGATGCGTCAAACACGACCTCATTTTCAATTTACACCCAACACCATGCAGTACCAAAACCGTCGAGAAAGATAAATATCGACGGCCAACCGTCGAGATTTAGCCGTCGAGATTGAACGGTCGAGAGAGGCAACCTTTCTCGACGGCTTGGCCGTCGACATTAATTATTATCGACGGCATACGAACAGCCGTCGAGACAACGATGTGATGTGATGTGATGTGGAGCCTGAAGCCGTCGAGATTAATCATTCACAGGCCGCCCGTGGCCCAACCCATTAGTTTTTCACGACGGCCCGACGGCCGTCGAGATAGCTTGCCCGCCCCCAGCCGGTCGAGGCAACAACGGAGCTGGCAGGTGGGCCATGGCAGTCGTCTCGACGGCCACGTTCTAGCCATCGAGAATAATAAAAAGCAGAAAAAAAAAATTAAATTTGAAAAAATCACAATAATTTTGCAGCCGCTACTGCACCCAGCAGCAGTAGCAGCTGCAACCTGCACACCCAAAACAGCCTGCGCATTCAAATTTTCCGCAAATTTAGAAATACACATATATCTCCGACAATTTCAATATGTCACAAACATCACAGTATATAAAATCACAAACATCAAATCCACATTCACATTCACAAACATCACAAACGTCAAACGACAAACATCGCAGTGACAATATAACCAGCATAAACAGAATAGAACAAACATCATGGCTGTCGTGGTGGCGTCCCGAAGAGCTGCTCCACGAGGTTGGCGGCAATGTTCCCGGAGGTGGCGTCGCCCTGCTGCGCGTCGTCCTGAGGATGCGGCACGAAGGACGGAGGCGTAGACAAGGCAGAGCCCGAACCCTGCGAGATATTTCAATTAGTAAGTTGACATATATGTACTATGCGATATTGTATTGATTTTGGATCAGAGACTTACCGCTGGATCACGGAACCAGGGACGCTCGACGTTCGGGTAGTTGGGTGTGGGGACGTAGGCCGGCCGAGTCCCATAGGTGCCCGGTGGTGCCGTCTGTACAGGGTAGCCATCCTGCCCAACATAGGTGCCTGGAGGGGCTGGGTGGCTACCATACACGGCCGGGCCACCTGTGTAGGGACCCGCATTCCCCACCTGGCTCGAGGAGCTACCCGCAAGCCCCGCGTGACCATTTTGGACCGGCCTGCTCATATATGTGATTCCGTTAGTACACATGATAAGATATGCATCTATAAAAAAGAGTTGAAGTGCGAATACGTTACCCCAGCGACGAACGCCTCAAGCTATCGAAGCCTTCTGTCGTAGTCCTCCTGCGCGGCTCTCAGGCTCTCCTGCATGGCCCTTAGCATTTCTCTATCATGGGCCCGCTCCTCCTCGTGCCTCTGCTGCTGCTGCTCCGTCTCCCTCTGTAGGCGCTCCTCGAATTGGCGGCGGGTCTTACCGCCGCTCTGGCTAGCCCGAACCTCGGGCATATACTCTGAAGACCTGCAACAGGGATAATATAGCAGTCAGTTTTGCGATCATAATATACAAGTGTACGAAAGAGATCTCTTACCGTAGGTGATCGCCACCGATCGCCAGTTGCCCGTGAGCCTTGCCCCCCATGTGCTTATGAATCACATGAGGATCGTGGGGAGCCTCCTCTGGATTGCTCTCCTCCCCATGCTCCTCTCTATAAGCGTCCTTATAACGCTCCTACATGTCGTTGTGATAGTCAAAATCAAACAAATAAATGAATATAAGATAGTTGTATTGACCAATCTTGTCGACACTTACCAAACGGAGATATGCATTGGGATCCAAGGTCGGTTGTCCACCAGGCGGCGCCTTTGTCGTGTGGGCCTGCTTCCACACGTCCATCGGGCTGGGCCTAACCCTCGTCTTCGCCAACTAAATTGTAAAATGACAGAAATGTGTTAGTACAACAATTTAAAGTGATGACAAGTAAAAACTTTTTATTACCAGTTTCTTTCCCAACTGTGCGATCGACCACCTCCCGGTGCTAGATTTGTAGTCCTTAACGCCCCGGTTCTTCTTTGCCTTCTCCGACTTCCCCTTCCACTCGGGGTTGTCCCACTTCGTACCTATAGCCTCCCAGGCGTCCTCCTGACACCACTCAGTACGGACCTGGTTGTACTGACTGGCAGTCAAGTACAACTGACGAGCAGCCTGGGCCGTGAGGTTTTGCAGCTCATGTCTCCTACAAAAACAGGGAAAGGTGGAAATTAGAAACGAACACATGAAACTTAAATGTATTGTAAGGTTAGGCTACTCACCTGTGATACTCCTGAACGACCGAGACACTGGCATTGGACATCATGTCATGTACCCTCTGCTTCGCCATCCTCTCGATAACAGGTGCGGAGTCAGTCTGCTGAAGTCCCTCCTGCGGAGCGAACCTGAGCTGAAGTAGGATATAACAACAGATATGGTTAGAAATTAAAATAAATAAATGTTTGAGTTATTGTGTATCTTACCCAAAACTCGCGGATAACCTGATCCGCGGCAGTGCTATCCCCATGCGGGGCTAGCCTGTAGTCATCCCAGCTGTACGCTGGTCTTGCTGTCCCATCCTGGGTTATTAGCCCAGGATAGTACTGCCGCGCCAGGGTGCCTAGCGCTGTCCTAGGCTGATGCCTCTCGCTGACATCCACCGTGGACATGTTGCTGCACATTAAACAAAAAATATGACAGGTTTATATAATTAAAATTGAAAATGGTACAGAAGTAATTGACTACAAAAATATGTACCTGTCAC
>SPJY01034396.1:56988-72585 GCA_005191435.1 Raddia distichophylla | reverse complement strand
ACCAAGGGCCCGCGCCCTGAACCCACGAACTGGGCTCGCCACCAACGCCGAGGGGCACCTCCCACGAGCAAGCCGGAAACACCCGTCGGCTGCCGGGGCGAGCGTGACCCAGACCAACGCCTCCCAGAGAGGGGAGAGGAGAGGGGGAGGGGGGGGGGGTAGCGACCCCAGACGCCACCACACCGACCGAGGAGGGAGGACCGGATGGCGGTGAAGGGAAAGGAAGGGGCGCTCCCGAACCGGGCCGTCGATCCTCCCCCGGACGAAGGGAGGGACCGGGAGGAGGACCGGGGGCACACGGCCCGAGCCGCCGCACTCCGGGAGAGAGGAGGGCAGCGGGGCAGGGCGGAGCAGCAGACGTCGAGGGAGCGACGGCGGCGACCAAGAGGTGACGGGGAGCTTGAGGAAGGCCCACCAAGCCAGCAGGGCCAAGGCTAGATCTGGTGGGTGGCGCGCCGTCTGCATCTAGTGTAATTCTGGAAAATACTGAAATTTGGGAAAATCTCTAAAAAGAAGTGGGCCGAATGCAGCCCACTTGGGCCCACGGCCTGGCTGAGGGAAGAGGTCACGTGCCCTTCTTCCTCCTCCAGCCAGCCTTGGCAGGGGAGGGGGAGGTGCACGGGGAGGCGGCGCTCCGGCGAGGCGGCGGCTACAGCGAGTGGCGGAGGAGGTCTGCGGCGGCGCGGCGACCTTGCAGCGGCGGCGGCTCGGCGCAAGGTGGCCCGAGGAGACGGCGCGGCGGCGAACAGAAGCGACGGCGGCGGCTGTAGACGGCGGCGGCGGTCCGGTGGCGCTGGGGCATGGGGAAGGGGCGGCGCGGCTTCGCATGGGCATGGGGAGGCAGTGGTGGCGGCGGCTTGGGCTGTGGGCGTCTAAGGCGGCGGCGCGATACAGAGGCAGCGCGACGGCCATGGTGGAGACGACGGCGAGCTCCATCGACAGTTGCTCCGGGCAAATTTGTAGAAACAACTTGCCTACAATGCTTAGGGATGCTCTACGGCCACTACGGGAGATTGAAGGAGGATTATTACCTCTCGGCATCGACGAATTTGGAGAAAACGGCAAACTCCGGCGAGCTCTCCGGCGATAAATTATCGCCGCTCTGGTCATCATCTCGTATAACTTCGTATAATGTATGCTATACGAAGTTATTACGCGGGGGCTAGCGGCGAGGCGGCGCGGGGGCGCGGCGACGTGGCGGAGCGGCGACCCTGGCGGCGCGGATGGCGGGGACGGCGCGGGAGCGCGGCGGGCGCGGGACGTGGGCAACAGAGGCGAAAAATGGCTAAGTCCCAGCGCGAAGGCAATATAAAGATCACTCTCAACGGCCGCGTGCCGTCGCGATAGAGCCTAACCCCAATCACAGCACTCCACGTGACACACTTATTCGGCTGCAGTCTATCTCGACGGCTACAAGCCGTCAAGAAAACTTGACTTCTCTATTTGACCGTTGGGTGCCGTCTATCTCGACGGCTTCCAGCCGTCGAGATATGATTTCCCGGTCAGCACACAGTCAACAGGCAGACACGTGTCAAACCGTGACAGGTTGCGGTCTATCTCGACGGCTTACGACCGTCGAGAATGACGCACATCAACCGTCGTGACACACAACGAAGGATAGTGTACTAGTATCGACGGCTTCGGGCCGTCGAGATAAATCTTCACGATGACGTGGCCTAGCTGTAAGGTCTTTCTCGACAGCCAAGGGCCGTCGGTAAAAACCCCCATCCGTCGGATGCTGGCTGGGACTATGACTATCTCGACGGCTAGTTATCGCCGGCCGTCGAGAAATATCTATCTCGACGGTTTGCGTTGACTACTGTCGTCAAATGGTACCTTTTTCGACGGCTTTTTCGATGGCCGTCGAGAATGGATTCTATCTCGACGGCCAGTGCAGCACCCCCCTTCGGTGGTCAACATAGCTTATTTAAGTTTTTAAAATATTTTTAAAAAATTCATTTGTGCTTCGTAATGGCTTATATTGTTTACGACATGAAAATTTACCATCGAGAAAATTCGTATACGGAAATTATGTACGCAAACGAAGCTGCCCATGTAAGGGGTTATATCGGGCAGAGTATTAGATAGCGTTCTATATAGTTTTATGAAATAGGGGTAACAGGTATATTAAAACATGTTTTCACCATTTAATCGGAAAACCATTGTACATAGATCATTGCATTGGAATGTAACATAATATTCCATTTTTTAAAAATTTATATATAATTTATAAGTTTTATATATATACATATATTATACGTATCATTAATTATAATTAAAAAATGTTTGAAAGTTAAACATGCAATATGACAACATCTTGTACCATTATTTATTTTTCGAAAAAATTTAGACAGTTTCATATTTTATTTTTATGTTAATACATTTTCAAATAGATTGGTAAATAAACATGTATTTCTGCAAATTATGAAAAAAATTGTAAAAAAAGAAAAAAATCTATGGGCCAGCCCACCACCAGAGCATATATCGACGGCCAACATCTGGCCGTCAAGATTTAGTCACGCTAATGGGCCGGCCTATGAGACTATTCTCGATGGCTTGGTGTTAGCCGTCGAGATAGGCCGTTCCCGCCACTGCGAAAACCGAAAAAAACTAAGCGCGCGGCCATGAACGACTTTATCTCGACGGCTTGATTGTGGCCGTCGAGAAAGACTTAATATAACAATGGTATTGTTGTGGCCGTCGAGAATATTTTCGGTCGTCGAGATTTTGCGCGATTCCTGTAGTGCGAAGCCTTCACAAGAAGAAGGGAACCGCAATAAAATGTTACAAGCTGCCTCTGTTAATAATTTGTATTGCTCTATGTCCATGTATCTTTGTATATACATTTATAAACATGTATTTACTATTCACTTGCCACTTACCACTTGCCTTTAGCACGTCTGCGCGACGTGACCCATCACTGTCAAAGTTTCCTATTCTCTTTGCGACGTGACCCATGACTGCCAAAGTGTCCTACTCTCTACACGACGTGACCCATCACTGCCAAAGTGTCGTACCCTCTGCGCGACGTGACCCATCGCTGCCAAAGTGCCCTAGTCTCTATGCGACATGACCCATCACTGCCAAAGTTCATACCGTCTTCACGACGTGACCCCTCAGTACAAACGTGCCTATATAAAGCCAGTAGTGCAGTCTAGTGCGACAATTGGATAGCGTTCATTCTTCAACACATTCGTTTGTGCCACAAAGATGGTGGCGATCTTACTGGCCCTGACCTCAAACACACACCCTCTTCTCATTTGCCGTTCGTGCATAGGACTCACTACAACACAAACCCTACCATGATACGCGATCCTAAGTTCTATCAAGGTTGGCCTAAGTGCCACCACCATGTAGACACCATTGTGCAGACATTTGACCTTGTTTCAAATGGGTTCACAGGCCGTAGGTTTTATCGATATACCATGTTTGAGGTGCGTATAGCATTTATTTACATGCGCTAACATGTTTGACAGCAACGTAGCGGGATTCAATTCCTCACAGGTACAGGATTGCGGCTTCACGAAATGGATGGATGATCCATTCCCGATAACTGTTTCAACCTATATAGAGCACCGACATGTAAGGATATATGAATTGGAGGATTGACTAGCGAGTGTTCAGAGGTCACAACAGATGGCTGCGCAGCGAAGAGAATTGGTTCTCGACCCACAGTACGAAGTGAACCCCCCGTGTACAAACTTCCAATACTTATGTGGGTGCCACTACCTCGACATGCCTAATGCTGAAGTGCGTCGCCGACGAAGGATACATCAAAGAGAATACAACCACATCGATGATATTGACTTCAAACCAAATTATTCGTGTAACATTCGATGGTGCCCTTGCATATGTCATTATCCAAACCAAACGCCATAAACTTATGCAGAATGTATCCGGCATAATATGCCACAAATGTATTAGCCTACTGTAATACGAATGCATTTACTATTAGCTTGTCACCTACCACTGCGAATCTCTGAACAACAATAACTCAACTACAGGCCACTGACATGACCCATCACTGTCATGCACATGTCGGCCATTAAAACGTCTATGCACAACATATTTATGTGGGACGTGACTAGACTGCCTGTACAACAGGCCATGCTGTGTGGTCCAGCGGTCCCTATTGAAGTGACCTATCACTGCAGTGACACATTAAATTATCTCGATCTGTGCTTTGTGTATGTTTTATTCAATTCGTGCATCTTGGCCAATATCATCTATTTAAAACCCACCCAGTCTCACTCCGAACAACACAACCAAACAAGACCGTTATAACCACTTCACTTCACAAACCTCTCAGCATCAAGGGAGTGGCATGGACATCCCATCGCCACCAAGGGAGTCTCTCTTCGAATCTGTCCCAAAAGATGTTCAGCCGCCCATGTGTCTATGCGGAAGTATTTGCATTTTGAGTAAGTCCCAAGATATGTCCTACACTTACGGAAGAAGGTATTGGATGTGCGTAAACTATGCATACGACCGAACAGATGAGATGGAGAGGAAGGCAAAGTACCCTGTAAGTCACTTCTTAATTATTTCTTCCCTAAGGAACTTATACACGCAAATGCTAACCTCAATCTTATTAGCCTCCATTATTTGTACAATATTTGGACGCGGAGCACACTCCCAAAATGGAGCGACAGATGCACTGGGAGGCGGCGGATCGCAGGGCCAGGGCCGAGGAACGGGTGCAAGACGCCCTCATGGAAGAAAGAAACAAGCATACGAGAGAGGAGTTTCAGGCACAGCGTGAGACTGACCGACAGCGGTAGTTCAATGAGCGTGACGCAAACCGTGCCAGAAAGCGCGAGAGAGCTGCTAAAGCCAGGGAAGCAGGACCTAGCGCGTTTGCGAAGGGGAAATACCGCTGCACCCAGTAGTATGATTATCGTGTATGACAAATATGTTTTTAAATCTTCTAAGGCATGTAGGTTTAGTTATGATGCAATACTATGGTAGATTGTTTTATGCATCACGCGTGTCATTGCTTGTATCAAGTAATCCTAATTTTTATTATTTAATCTCCGGTTCTTTAAAACCATAAACCGTTTATTTGTTCCGACACAACGAACTAATCACCGTTTCTAATTTTACCATTGTTTACTTATTTTTAGTTTACCTACTTAATTCAATAGAGTGAACAAATAAGTCAAACAATAGCACGTACTGAACACCAGAGTGGTGCGCAACTTGTTCAAATTTTAGAAAAAAATTTCAATCATGTTTAATCTAGTTTCTCTAATTCTGTCCCAATATTATATTTTTCTGCTAATAATTAATGTAAATATAATAGTTCTAACTATATTAGTGCAGGTATCTCTTTATAATTTACTTAAAATGTTACATTATCAACTTAAGCAACTATAATATGCAATTTAATTAAATAATTATATGTTTTGGACGGAAAATTGTAAACCGTTGTCTCTCGGAGTGAGTGGGACAGCAGAGTAGCGCGCCGGCGCGCGCGGAAGGGAGCAGCTCAGCCACGTGGCGGCTTCCGCCACCCGGGATGGCCGAGGTCAGTTGCTTGAGCCATCTGGCACGGCGGAAGTCACCTGGGGTGGCAGAAGCGGCCTTTAGTCGTCCCAGGTGGCGGAATCCATGTATAATACCCGCAATCCCATCCACTGTCGCATACTTTCGCAATAATATTTGGTAGGTTACACTTCCATGTGGTATCATTAGATAGGTTCTTACCATTGAAATGGAATCCTCATGTGGTATCATTTGGTGGATTTAATCATCATAGCATCATATTAGATATCACGAGGAATCATTAGGAAGGTTTCACTCGGAGTTTTTTAAAAGAGTTGAAGTTTTTATAGCTACTTGATGTAGCACGATTGGAGATACAGGGTGTGAGGGCATCTTATAATCTATCTATCTATCTATCTATCTATCTATCTATCTATCTATCTAGGTGCCATCTATTATCTACTATATATATAAAGTAGAGTTAAACGGAGCCACCACATTAATCCTAAAATCTTAAAAATTTCCACGTTAATCGAAAAATAATAGAAATTCTCATGTTAATCGTAAAAAAAATAAAAAATCTACAGCGTTCAATATGGATACCATTATGTAAATCTAACGGTCAATATTGAAAAGATTAAAAAGATAACTACTAAAGCTAATCTAATATATTAGAGAGATAAACTCTAATATATTAGAGATAGATTGTGAGTTAAAGATAAACTCTATATGCCGAAACAAATCTAGCCAAGCAAACACGCAGGCCACCTCGCTTGTTATATTATTAAAGTAGAGGAAAACAGAGCCACCACGTTAGTCCACATCACCTAGATTATTTCAGCCATTCGATCAACGATGGGACCAAATTATAATATTCTAGATCAATCAAAGAAATTCTCACATAAATCAACAAAAAATAAAAGATCTATGACAGAGCCACCACGTTAGTCCACATCACCAAGATTATTTTAGCCGTTCGATCAACACTCGGACCAAATTATAACAATCTAGACCAATTAAACAAATTCTCGCATAAATCAAGAAAAATAAAATATATGTGCCACTGATTTTTGTGGGGTCGGATTATAACGTTAGGTTAAAATAAAAATATTAGAAATTTGGGTTAAATATTAAAGATGATATAATATGATTATTTTAGTCATTCGATCAGCGATCGGACCAAATTATAACAGCCTAGATCAATTAAAGAAATTCTCACATAAATCTAGAAAAAATAAAGATTCATGCCGCTGATTTTTGTAGGGTCGGATTATAACGACTTAGATTAAAATAAAAAATAAAAAATTTGGATTAAATACTAAACATGATATAATATGATTATTATAGCCATTCAATCAACGATGGGACCAAATTATAATAGCCTAAATTAATCAAAGAAATTCTCACATAAATCAAGAAAAATAAAAGATATGTCCGGCTTAGGTTAAAAGAAAATATTAGAAATTCATATTAATACTATAACTGATATAATATATTAGAGATAAACTCTAAATCCAATCTGATATATTAGATATAGATTATGAGTTATATGCCTAAACAAATATCACGCAAACACGCGGCCACCTCGCTCGTTATATTATTAAAGTAGAGGAAAACGGAGACACCATGTTAGTCCAGATCACTCAGATTATTTCAGTCGTTCAATCAACCGTAGGACCAATTATAACGGCCTAGATCAATCAAATGAATTCTCACATAAATCAAGAGAAAAAAAAAGATCTATGCCGCTGATTTTTGTGGGGCCGGATTATAACGGCTTAGATTAAAGGAAAAATATTAGAAATTCAAATTAAATACTAAGGTTAATATAATACGATTATTTTAGTCGTTCGATCAATGGTGGGAATAAATTATAACGGCCAAGATTATTCAAAGGAATTGCCACATAAATAAAAAAAAGATCTATGTGGTTTAAATTAAAAGAAAACATTAGAAATTCATATTAAATACTAAAGCTAATATAATTTTTAAAGATAAACTCTAAATCCGATCTGATATATTAGAGATATATTATGAGTTAGAGATAACCTCTGTATGCCGAAACAAATGTAGCTGCAAACGCGTGGGGGCAACTCGCTTCTACTGTTTGCTTCCCTGTCGACGCCGCTGCTGCCGCGCGCTCGCTGCCGACGCCGCCGTGCTTCATTCCGTCGTGCTGCCGTGCTGCCGTGTACTGCATTCCGTCGTGCTGCGTTCCGTCGTGCTGTTGTGTACTGTGTTCCATCGTCGCGAGTGCAGCGCTCGAGGCCGCCGATGTGGCCCATTGCTGCGCCGCCGACGCCGCCGCTCACCGCCGACGACGCTGATCACCGCCGCCCGCAGATGGTACGTCGATCTACTCTTCTCTACCTCTCTAATTTGCTCGATTGGTAGTTTACAGAGTTTTTTTCAGTTTTTTTATACTGTTTTTTCAGTACTTCTGTGCGGTGAAATTTCTGTACAATCGTACTGAAAAAAGGAGCGCCTGCACAAAACGCAAAACGCAGGTGCCTGCATTCTAGTCGGTCTCTATAAATTAACTCCGGTGACGAGTCGCTTTTCTCGTTTTCTTCTCCACGTTTAAAAAAAAAACACCCGAGTTGGAGGTTTAATCATAACTAGATACACTGAGCATTATAAGAGCATGTATGCACGTAGGAGTATATTACACGGAGGCAGCCGCTACTGGCTTCCGCCTTCCTGTGATACAGCGCCCCGAGCTAACTTCTTTTTTTTTTTGAGAAAAACCCGACTGAAATTGATTAAGTGATAAGATTGTTTACAACATCGTCAGGAATTACAGAGGCTTCCGCACCCCAATGATTAAAACAGATCGGGCAAAACGCAGACCAGCAGGCTAGAGGAGTTGACAGATTTGCCCCATTTAGCAAGTTTATGGGCTGTCGTGTTCAGGTATCTTGGAAAGAAGCCCACACGAATACCTCTTTTACACGTCCTCTTGATCCTCTCCACGAGCGATCCCCACCTACCTCTATCCTCCTCCTCCTGGCGAACTGCTTCAACCACAGCCTTGCAGTCCGATTCGATAGCAAACTCGCCCAGATCCAGACTGCTTCCAACCTCCCGACCCAAGCAAATCGCCAGAGCTTCTGCTTCAGCTGGCTCCAACACACCTCGTTCAGGACGCACCACCGCCGCCATTAGTTTTCCGTCACCGCTCTTCGCCACCGCCGCTACGGAAGCCAGATCCCCAATATTCCAAGCCGCATCGACCTCGATCCGCACCTCCCCGCTGTCAGGTTCGCCCAGTTCGCGGTATGTTTCAGCTTTTTTGGACCCTGTTTGCCGACTTCCTTCATGCTGACCAATTTCTTCCATCTTTCGAGGTCCTCTTTTGCCCGAGCCACGGATCTCCTGCGTTCTGCCTTTATCTCTTGGAACTGGGCTTCGTTCCTGGCTCTCCAGAGCTCCGCAACGCCGACTGCCAAAACGGACATCTGGTCCTTGTCTAGATTGCTTGCGGACTCCAGCAGCCACTCCGACAGGTTCGTTCCTCTTCCTCTCTTGTAGCAATGAACAATGTTTAGATCTATCCACAACTGCTTCGCTACAGGGCAGTAGAAAAACACGTGACTGTCATCCTCAGACTGACCACAGTGGGGGCACCTTGGGTCCTTTGCAATGTTCCTCCTAATTAGGTTCTGTCCGATTGGTAGGTTTCGGCTAGCAATGCGCCAAAGAAGGATTTTGTGTCTTGGAGCAACATGAGCATTCCAAAGTTCTTTCCATTGCTTGCTTATACGAACAGCACGTCCACTCCCCTGACCACCTGCATCCTCACCAGGTCCTTGGGATTCTTCTCTTAGCAGATTATACGCCGATCTGACTGAGTAGTTTCCTTTTCTTGTGTATTTCCATGCTGGTTTGTCCGCCTCCACGTAGTCACTAAGTCTGATGTTCAGGATATCCTCCGCATCACAGTGAAACAAATTTGTTCGGACCTTGTTATCATCCCACCTTCTTTCCCCCGTCACCATTAAGTCCTGAACCATTGTGACCGTAGAGACTGTTGGTCTCCCCAAAGGCTTCTGAACTGCCTCTCTTGGAATCCAATTGTCCTCCCATACATGTACTCTTGTACCATCGCCTATCCTCCAGATAATCACCTTCTTGAGCAGATCACGCCCCTTACAGATGCTCCTCCAGGTCAAGGACACCCTTGGAGGAACAGTGGTGTTCAGAAAGTCACAGTGAGGGAAATACTTTGCTTTTAGGACTTTGGAACACAGCGAGTTTGGCGAAGTAAGAATTCTCCACGCTTGCCTTCCTAGCATAGCCAAATTGAAAAGAGCAAGTTTCCTAAAACCCAATCCTCCATCCCATTTTCCTTTTGCCAATTTATTCCAAGAACTCCACGCTACCTTCCTGTGATTTGGTTCACCGCCCCACCAGAATTGAGCCACTCTACTTTCAATCTTTTTACATAACCCCAACGGGATCACAAAAACACTCATTGCATAAGTCGGTAAAGCCTGTATTCCGGCCTTGATAAGTACTTCCTTCCCAGCTCTTGATAAAAACCTCTCATTCCACCCATTGATTTTTTTCTCCACTCTTGCAAGAATAGGTTTGAAAACTTCCTCTTTCTTATGTCCCACCACCGAAGGCAGACCGAGATACATTGCGTTGTTTGCCTCCACACCAATCCCCAAGCCATCTTTGATTTCATCGCGCACCACCTGATTACATCGATGATTGAAAAAAATACTTGATTTTTCTGCATTAATCTTCTGCCCTGATCCCTCCTCGTACACCTTAATGACCTCCTTTATGGTTTGAATCCCATCGCAATCAGCAAAGATGATGGAGTCATCCGCGAAGAGAAGATGGGAGATCACTACCTCCCCAAATTCAAATCCTTTTAGCGCTTGTTCACTGACCTTCCTCTTAATGAGAGCTGTGAACCCCTCTGCACACAAAACAAAGAGATACGGAGAAATGGGGTCTCCTTGCCTTATCCCTCTTGACGGTTGGAACTCTCTAGATAGAGCGCCATTCACCTTCACTCTGCGCACACTTGACTTCACACATCTCATAACCATAGCTGTCCATTCCACCCCAAAACCCATTTTCAGCATAACTGCTTCTAGGTACGCCCACTCCACACGGTCGTAGGCCTTCTCCATATCCAGCTTCACCGCGCACACCCTGGATTGCTTGCTTCTCCTCTGAGTGATATTATGGATGCATTCGTAGGCCAGCAGTATATTGTCAGAAATTAGTCTACCTGGGATAAACGCACTTTGCTCTTGGGAAATCAGCCTTGGGAGTAACCTTTTCAGACGGTTAGCTAAGCATTTCGAGCATACTTTGTACAACACATTGCACAGCCCAATTGGTCTAAAGTCCTTCAGCCACTCAGGTTTATTCTTCTTGGGTATTAGAGTGATGATCGTTTCGTTTAGCCCCTGCTGAGCCTCCCCCCTCAGAAAGCTTCTGACCGTAGCCAAAATCCCTTCCTTCAAAAAGTCCCAGTTCCGCTGGAAAAAGGCAGCTGGCAATCCATCTGGCCCCGGAGACTTCCAGCCCCGAGCTAACTAATGGCGACCGCCGAGATCATCGGCATGAATAGAGGCGAAGGCGAGAACAGCTACGCCAAGAACTCCGATTTCCAGGTCCTCTTGACTGCTTGCATCTCTCTCCCTACTCCTAGTTCATCATATATACTCCCCTCCTAATTTACATGCCTTGCTTGCTTTAATTTCGCGGAATCCCATTTTGGATACACTCATACACCTGCATCTGCATGCAGGGATTCGCCCAAGAAATGATGATGCCTCTCGTTGAGGCGGCCGTCGCGGAGCTGTGCCGGGCCGGCGTCCCGAGCAGGGTGGCCTTCGCTAACTTCGTATAATGTATGCTATACGAAGTTATTACGATATATAAAACAGAGTTAAACCGAGCAACCACATTAATTCTAAAATTCTAGGAATTCCCACATTAATAAAAAAATACTAGAAATTCTCACGTTGAATATGGATAATATTATGTAAATCTAGCTGTCAATATTGAGAAGATCTAGATCGAGTTGGTCTAATATATTAGAGATAAACTCTAAATCTGATCTGATATATTAGAGATAGATTATGAGTTGTAGATTATCCTAAAAAAGATTATGAGTTAGAGATAAACTTTATATATTGATACAAATCTAGCCGCGCAAACGCGCGGGCCAAATTGCTCGTTTCCATTATTTGAAAAGGGTCCTCTCTTGCATGTTTATTGCTAGCCCGGGTCTTATCTTATCCTCACACAATGTCAGTCCTATTTTATCTCTCTCTTATATTTTGCTTGTGAGACCCATTTTCATTATTTTTAACTCTATTCTTACGGTGTTGAGCTAGAAATAGAGTTAGTAATAAACACTCTTAGTCTCTTACAATCATAAGAACTAATCTGTATGACAACCAACCTCAGCTCCCAATGATCTTTTTTTATTCAGGGTTGTGGTTTGGTTTTGGTTGTAGTTGAAAAAATAAGACTAAAAAATGCATTTAAAAATATTTTTAAAGCTTTTTAGAAAACTTCACAAACACTCAAAAAATTATTACAAAATATTATATAGTAAATGATCCGTAAAAAATAATAAATATTATAATTTGAACAAAAAATCGTACCAGAACTACTAACCACGTGATATCACAGCGAAAGATGCCCATCATGAGAACTGCTCCACTGATTGCCGCCTGGGAAAGCAAAAGCAAGGTCAGCAATCCACTCAAACTACAGCCAACTATGAGATGCTCCAACCGAGAAAAGACGATTGACGTGGCCAGCCTCAGTTCATATCTAAGCATCATGAGCACTGAGCCTATTTACATCATCCAAGGATCAGGTAGACCACCAGAAGAGGGGAATAAAAACCAAATTAATTTTGCTCTTTCCTTGCAACATATTTTTTCCTTTTACGGAAAGGAAAATGCTTACAATCAAACGTCCGAACGAGCGGACGCTCGTGGCTCAAAAAACGTGCCCATCCACGCACCTGCGGGCTACTCGCGCGGGATTACTGGGCCGGAACAATACGCGGGGGCGCGCGGAACAACGAGGATGTTTTGTTCCGCGCACTGGGCTGGGCGCTGGGCCGGAACAATACGCATGCCCCGGAACAACGCGGGATGTTTTTTTTGTTCCGCGCACTAGCTGGGCTGCTCGCGTGGGGGTTTACTGGGCCGGAACAATACGCGGGGCGCGGAACAAAGCGGGATATCTTTTGTTCCGCGCACTGGGCTGGGCTGCTTGCTCGGGTTTTATTGGGCCGAAACAATACGCGGGGCGCCGGAACAACGCGAGATGTTTTTTGTTCCGCGGCGCTGAATACGGTGTTTTGGCGCGGAAATACAGGGAGCAGAGGTGCAGAACGCGGTCCGGCCTGCTCCCGCCGTGCGGCGTGGCGGGAGCTCGCCGGGACCGCCACGTCGCCCGGCCGGCCGCGCGCCCGCGCCACGCGTCGCCTCCGCGCTATCCCCGCCGTGCCCAGTGGCGGGAGCAGAGCTCCCGCCGTGCGGTGTAGCAGGAGCAGAGCTCCCGCCACAGGGCATGGCCAGCGCCTGCTACCGCCACTGGGCGTGGCTGCGGTCTACTGCCGCCACCCTGCATGGCCGGAGCCCTGCGCCGTTATTGCATGTGGTGCCGCCCGAAGCCGTTGTCATTGCATGTGAATAATACATTTGAAAATTGAAAATTTTATCAAGTTTTAAAACTTTTAAAATTTAAAATTTTATCAAGTTTGGATAATTTTTAAAATTGAAAATTTGAATTTTATGAACTGCCAATTCTAATTTCTTGAAAAAATTGGTTGAAAGTATGCGACAGTATGCGACAGTGGAGGGAATTGCTGGAATTATAGATGGTTTCCGCTACCTGGGATGGCTACATTAACAATAAGAAGAAAACACACCCGACGACAGCATGACATACATAAACAATGGCATGCATGACACACGCGCCGTTTCTTATAGTCGTGTGTCGATCTTACTTCTACCATGCCTTAGTGGAATTGAAAAGTACGTAACATGTGGGTGCCAGCTAGCTAGCCGCGTTGCCTCCGGCATGCAGGGCACAAGCGTTCCGTGCGGACGTGCAACTCTAGTCGCCTTACCATTTCGAGACGATGTTCGAGATCTGCGATGCTTTCGTGGAGAACCATCATGTATACATCTGCTGCTGTTCGAAAAGGATCATCCATCCACGATGCCACACGACAATCATTTATCTGTTTTGCACAGGATAAAAAGTTAGGTTACATTCTAAAATAAATTTGTTCCATATGAAGGTAAGTAAACTCACTGCGTATAGAGGACATCGGTAGAATCTCCGTCCGGTCCAACCAGAGACTGGCCTATCGAAGGTCTGCACCACTGCATCAATTCCACATACACACTTGGGTCAGTCCTGAAAGATGTGAGGGCCGGGCCGCAGCATGGTTGACTCCGTGCGGTAGTTCTATTTCATTTTGATGAGAAGATCCTCTGATGTTTAATGGGTGTGGCCTCCTAGGCCGGACGATTCCCATCAACTTGGCCTAATCCATGCGTTGGTGGACCGTTGTTCGGCCATCCTAGTACGATGGTGGCAGACAGTATGACATGGGCATGTCGTGCACAGATGTGTTAATGGCAAGTGTTAAGTGGCAAGTAAATAGTAGTACGCCATAAGTTCACAGCCTGGGTATATCCCAACCACGGAGCAAACTGACATTCAAAATCGGTTTGGACCTTCTCAGGCTACAGGACAACGTATGACGCATCCACCAGACCATTACACCCCAACATACGACTACTATTTACTTGCCACTTGACACTTGCCATTAACACGTCTGTGCACGACATGCCCATGTCATACTGTCTGCCACCATCGTACTAGGATGGCCGAACAACGGTCCACCAACGCATGGATTAGGCCAAGTTGGTGGGAATCGTCCGGCCTAGGAGGCCACACCCATTACCTATCGGAGTACCTTTCCATCAAAATGAAACAGAACTACCGCACATAATCAACCATGCTGCGGTCCGGCCCTCACATCTTTTAGGACTGGCCCAAGTGTGTATGTGGAATTGATGCAGTGGTGCAGACCTTCAATAGACCAGTCTCTGGTTGGACCGGACGGAGATTCTACCGATGTCCTCTATACACAATGAGTTTACTTACCTTCATATAGAACGAATTTATTTTAGAATGTTACCTAACTTTCTATCCTGTGCAAAACAGATAAATGATTATCGTATGGTATCGTGGATGGATGATCCTTTTTCAACGGCAGCAGATGCATACATGATGGTTCTCCACGCAAGGATCGCAGATCTCGAACATCGTCTCGAAATGACAACGCGTACACTAGAGTTGCATGTTCGCACGGAACCTGCATGCCAGAGGCAACGCGGCTAGCTAGCTGGCACCCACATGTTACGTATTTTTCAATTCAACTAAGGCATGGTAGAAGTAAGATCGACACAAAAACTATAAGAAACGGCGCGTGTGTTATGCATGCCACTGTTTATGTATGTCATACTGTCGTTCGGTGTGTTTTCTTCGTACTGTTAATGTAGCCGTCCCAGCTAGCGGAAACCAACTACAATTCCAGCAATTCCCTCCACTATCGCATACTTTCAACCAATTTTTCCGAGAAATTAGAATTGGCAGTTCATAAAATTCGTATTTTCAATTTTAAAAATTATCAAAACTTGATAAAATTTTAAATTTCAAAATTTTTAAAACTTGATAAAATTTTTAATTTTTCAAATGCATTATTCACATGCAATGACAACGGCATCGGGTGGCACCACATGCAATAACGGCGCAGGGCTTTGGCCACGCGGGGTGGCGACAGCAGGCCGCAGCCACGCCCCGTGGCGGGAGCAGGCGCTGCCGCCACGCTCGGTAGCAGGAGCAGGCCACAGCCACATCCCGTGGCGGGGGCTCTGCTCCCGCTACGCCACGCGGCGGCCGCCATACCCAGTGGCGGGACCCACTGCCATTTGTGCAATTAATTTATACAGTAGATTATTATATTAGTTAAAACTGGGTGTTCCAATCCACAAACCGTTTGCGCCAACGTGCTCCTCGTATTTTTACGAACAAAACAAGATGTTT
>SPJY01034396.1:0-46859 GCA_005191435.1 Raddia distichophylla | reverse complement strand
GCTCGGCGCCATCACCCGACGACCTCCACGCCTGACGGCGGCCCTGGCCCGGCGGCGCCCTCGGCTCCTCCGTGCGCGGCGGCCCGCGCCGCCCTTCTCTTCCTCGCGCCGGGGCGGCCGGCGCGCCGCCTCCGCCTCTTCCTCCACGCCCGCGACGGCGCTGCCCCTGCCGTCCCGACGCCGCCTCGGCTCCGCTGCACTCGGCCTCCTTGCGCCCGGCGCCTTCCCCTCCCCAGCTTCACCGCCTACGCCGCCGTCCTCCTCAACACCGGTGCCGCCGCCGGGCGCGTGGAGCAGGGGCGCCGCCGCTGGGAACGCCTCCGGCCGTCGCCGCCGTCAACGGCCCCTGCCTCGTCTCCTCCCGCCGCCGCCTCCCCTCCGGTCATCTCCACGCAGACGGCGCCCCGATCCGTCCTCCTCCAGATCGGCGCCGCCTCATCCCGTCCGCGCCGCCCACGGCCGGCACCGCCCTCGGCCTCCACCGCCCCGCGCCGGCGCCGCCTTCGCCGCCTCCCCCGCAGGCGCTTGCCTGCCCCGACCATGCTCCGCCGGAGCCTCCGCCTTCCCAGCGCCCACGCACACCATGGCGGCCCCTGCGAGGTAGCAGCGCGACGGCTCATGCGAGATTGCGGGCGGCTGCTCTGGAGAGGCGGCTCCACGGTGTTCCAGCGCTGCTGCATGAGGCAGTGACGTGGCGGTTCCATTACTTTTGATTACTGGAGAAGTAATGCGAAGTAATCGATCTGTGTTGATTGCTGCAAAATGATTTAGACTGTAATGCGAAGTAATCGACCTGTGAATGTATTTTTCTTCGTTTTTTAGAATGTAATTTTGGAGGGAATGGAAAGCAATCAGTATGGAATCTCAATTCATAGTAATTTTTTGCCCAAAAAAATGGCAGTAATTGAATTACTGTCCATTACTGTCGAAAAACGAAAGTAAGGAAAAGTAATCTCGATTACTAGTAATTACATTCAAATCAGAATCATGTTCAAATTGATATTTATAAAATATTTCAGATTCATATGGCAACCAAGATCTTGTTTTGTTTGAAAAAATTCCAGCAATACGATGTTGGAAAGGATTTAATCCTCGGATCTACGAATCAAAAATTAAATCAAAAAAACGAGGTAGAATACGTTTGAAAACGAGTTGTTAATGCTCTCACAATTCTAGGCACCACATGCAGAACTATTTACTGTACAGTGCCAAATTCAGTATGTTTGAATTACTATTAGTTACTGTCGAATAGAGAGAGAGAGAGAGAGAGAGAGATCCTAATCTACCCCTAGATGTAGATTAGCTAATCTATACCAGGATCGGTCCATCCAAAAAAGGACCACCGGTTGTTGACACAAAAAGGTGAACTTTCTATGAACACACGTGCGGAAGCGTCAATCCAGTGATTGCGTCGCAACCAAGACCAAGCGTGACAGTCAATTTGACCTGTAAATTGACAAGGAGAAAAATCGTCAGTAATATAGACCTAATCGGCTTTTAAATAGCCAGATCAGGTTATTCGTAATCGGCATTGAAAGAACCCGATTACCAGATCTATCGGCTTAAGGCCTGATAGAGCAAGTAAATACAAATAGGCGTTGAAATTTAAATCTTCTATTTCTTTTTGGTATTTTTAGTATAATATTAGCAATAAACCTTCGTATCAATGCATCAGATTGAACCAAGAAACAGATTGAATAGATTGGTCAGGCCAAGACAGTATTCAAATCTAATTCCAGATATAAACCAATAAACCGATTTAAAGGTCTAAAACTAATAAAAGTAGATACAACGCTAATCGGCAAACGTTTGCACATGCAAGATCCTAAACAAGGCATACACAAGATCGATTGATCGAGACAGTTGCATATATCGTATTTAGGGAAAAGCATAAGAAATATTTGACAATTGGCATTGCAAGATAAACACACATTACAGATCGATTAAATCGAGACAGTGCAATATGCGAGAACATATCAAAGATCGGAAACTCCCGAGACAGTTTAATATGCTTTGTATTCATGAGATCAAGATGATGCAGCCATGCATACGGGTTACAAGGAGAGAATCGATTATCCCATCGAGATAGCTCTACCTGCGAGTTGAAGCCTTTCGACGAGGTCGATCGGTTTCGAGAAAGTAATTTGTGTTTGAGTATGATGTGTGTATTTTCTCGAGACCTAAGGTCCTATTTATAGTATTACGAAGTTGATACCGATACGACCTATTTTCCCGCGTCGCGCTTCTGATCAGATCGTATCTCTTCCAAAGTCTTGTAATCATCGGTATTCCTCAATATATCTTCTTCTTTGCCGGTGAAGCCCATTTCTGATTCAGCCCAATAATTCCAACATATTTGGCCTTTTATGTATATCCGATTTTCTGCCAAATTTGGGTGTCAACACCGGTCCATTTTCTACTGTATAAAACCACCGCCCCTAACCGGTCAACCCTGTTCCCCATCCCCATGCCCGTGCACCCCTACCCCCACGCCCGCCTGAGGTTACACCGTCGCCAGCCACCACGCCGACGCTGACAGCCCCTTCCTTGCCGCCAGCCACCACGCCGACGCCGGCACGGCACCCCCAACGTCGCCTGCTCCGTCCCCGGCGCCACCCTGACGCCGGCCATCGCCGCCAGCCCCATCCCCGACGTCGCCCGTCCCGTCCGCTACCGGTGCGACGCCCCGTTGCCGCCTGCTCCGTCCTCGGCGCCATGGAATATTGGATATTGGAGTTTAAAAAATAAAGTTTCTTAGCTTGTATCATCGAATCCATGAGGGTTTAGACTATTTGTGTCAGCCCTCATTTTTATACTTACCAGAGAGCCGCTGTACACATGCACTAGACCCTGGATCAGTACTCTAGTGCGTGCTATACATAGCTGAATATCATGCAGACATACGATTCATTATCCAGAGAATTACATACCTGGTTGAATGATGAAGGCTTATTATTAAATAAGCCGAAAGACTTTACGACGGTTATAGTTAAACCGTCAGATTCAGCAGAGCATATAGGTTTAACCGCAACATCTTCCGAAGCTATGCAATCATGCAGGCGACTGGAGCAAACCCTAAACCACATCATGGCCATCGTAGCCGGGTCATCTTCTTTGCGACACTCGAGCAAATCCTTCCCTTAATTTTAATCTAAAAGAGTGGAAATATGCGATGTCAGCGTCATCCAAACGCTAGCTAGTTAACACTTCCCTTAATGCATATAGTGCTTAGATGGGTTTATCTGGAGGTAAGGGGTTAATTTGTTTGCGTAAAGCCAGTTTTAAGATGAGTTCAATTTACCCTATCTAGCATCAGTTATTAATGCCTTTTATAGTCATCATGGGGTTTAGCACAAGAACAAACATAACCCAGGCACACAACCCAAGTCTAACAGACAGACCTTGACGACCAACCTTATAGTAACCAACTCAAACTTGACCCAATCATGCCAACATCACAATCAACTCAACTTATCCAATACACATATCCAACTTAATCATTCAACTCGACTTTCTTCTGGTTGCCCCAACCATTCCTAGTTCAGCCATCATTTTAGGATTTGGCAAATCCTATTATGGACCACACATGCCATGCCATGATCACCCCGGCCTAGTAGGGTTGTCAGCCCTCACTAGCCGACCATCACCTTGGGGATGTGTGGCCATTGTCACCCTAGGTGATGGCCAATGCCGTTGTTGATGGTCCTTATTTATAGAGCTCACAACTAGCGATCCAAGACCCGTACTCCGCGCGATGGCCACGCGTTGTGTTGGAACCATCCCGCAGATGGCAGCGATCTCTCCGCTACGCGTGTTACTCCGCGCTCCTCCTGGGTAAACCCTGGCTAAACCCAGCACAAGGCATCTTGTGCCTTATTTATCCATCAAATGTCATCTAGGGGCAACTTGCCGATCATTCTCTACTTCTACGGTCATTGACCACACCACACACTTGGACCTTCCCAATCGACTGACCAGAATCGACCAAGTACCCACATAACGGTACCCACAAACACAATCAGCCCAACATGCATCTACTAGCCATAACTGTCATATGTCAAATCATATTGAATGAGAATCATGAATGTCCGGTGAATATCGGTTCACCGTTCCATGGCGATTAGCTAGAAGATTTGTTAAACCTAAGCTAGTCTAAGTAAGTTTTACGTATTAGGTAGGGTTAAAGTGGTTACTAGACTAATCATAGGCTAACAAGAGTGATAACAATCAAGGCAGTCATTAAGGCTAAACATTTCAAGGCGGGCATGTATAAGTATTACATGATTAACAAATAGCCATGTAAGATCAAGCCTCCTATGGGCTGATTGATTTTGGTAATTGATGGCAACTAGGCCGTACAGCTGGAACGCCATGGATAAGGACTTTTGTTTTATAGTTCTTCTGTTTTTCTTGTGTGCGTCTTTGGCTCGACTACGTCTCCCTGGTTGCAGGGTCCCACTGAGCACAGGCCCAGAAACATCAGCCGTGGGTCATGGGGGTTCCGAGGGTGTCAGGTGTTAGTCTTGAGGGAACCATCTAGAGAAAGTACACCTGTCCCAGGGTCGAGAAGGTTCGGGGGTCCAGCTGTCCAGGGTTTCGTAGCCTTGAAGCAACCCAAGCCAGATACATTGGTTTAGGCGTGAAACTTTCCGCCCAAGTGATCTAAACCTCCCACCGATTTTACAGGTCGATAAGGTAGGCCCACAACCCCAGGTGTGATGCAGGACGAAGTCGGTAGAGCCAAAGTTCAAGTGGGGCAAAAATCTCAGCCCCATCGGACGGCGTCCGATGAGCCCAAGCCAAAATTTGGCCAAGTCCCGAAAACACCGCCCCTGTCGGACGGCGTCCGACCATCTTCGGACGGGGTCCGACAGCGCCGATTCTCAAGGAGTGAGCATGAAATTTGACTAAGTCCCAACCAACATCGCCTCTGCCGGACGGCGTCAACAATGGTAGGAAAAATCCTTCCTTTACTACTTCTCTGTGTACAGTGTTTCGCGTGCGTAATAACTTCGTATAGCATACATTATACGAAGTTATACGAATCACACTCCCATCATTACTGTCATTACCTCCATTATCTATTCGGTCAAGTTAGATTCTAGACTAGAACATTCTCGTTCCTCGTGGAAATCGATACCTTGAAATACTCCCGGGTGAAAGCTACAGTGATATCCGTGCGCTTGCGGATTAACTCCAAAAGGCATAAGAATCGCCAACACCTACCAACCAGCGAGGGCGACAACCGACAATGACAAAGTCACCAAAACATATCACTATCAATCGTGTCCGGCACGATTGACCTAATAAAAATGTGAAACTCAGAAGAAAAGGTAAGAAGCGATATGAAATTGGTAATGATAATTCACAAACAAGTTGAGGTTTTGTTTCTCATGTTGAATGGTCTAGTCGACACATGCAACATGAGGAGGGACACACATAGGGTCTGTCAAACATAACAAAAAGAACAATGTAAGGGGGTGGCAACCATATGTAGAGGGACACCAGCAGAAAAGGGCGCCCAATATAGGGGTGGCGACCAGCACTACCAAACCCTAAATATAAATGTGCCTTGGTCCCGAAAGAGAGATGGCGCAATACCCAAAGTTTCTGGCCCAAATTGCTTTCATGTGAATTCCCATTGCTCTTGGACAATTTTGGGAGTGGGGTTGGATCCATTGAAAAGCTTTATCTCCTAAGCTTTCCAACATGTGGTGGATCACGGAAAATGGAGTTGGGAGTCCGAGTTACTGCCGTTTGAAGTTGACCTGCTGCTGGATAGTTGAACCAATGACTTGGGCTTCAATGTGGGCCTTCCTATGAACATGTGCCATCCTTGGAAAATGGACCTGATGCGCAAATCCAATGACGAATGCTTGAAAGTTCGAGCGTGCAGATTGAGGCCTTCGGACATTGAAGATGACGTAGCGGAAGAAGAAATAGTTGAACCATAAGAAGTGTATGTAGACGAAGATGGAGCGGTGGTTGTATCCTTGGTGGGGATGTCCTCATCGGGGTGTATATTTGATGTTTCACCTTCTTATTCTAGGTTAATATGTTTAAGCTTCTGATTCTAAGTTGGTATGTTTCCGCTTCTAATTTTATTATCCTTTTCATTCTGCATTGTGCATTCTTTGAAGAATGTGTGCATCTCTGCGGTTTACATGTTCTGCAGTCTGATGAATGTGCAATATATTCTAGTCAAAATTTGAAAATCAGTAGCATAATTAACCTGAAAACATTGGTAACCACGCAGTGAAAAAAACGTTTAGCTCATTGTCCTGTGTAGCTAATGCATTACTAGGGGGGGAAAACATAATTTGGGGGACATGACGGTGGGGAAATATCCCTAGTCAAATTCATGGTCTTTAATTTTTTGTGAATCCATTTGCTGTTACTTTTAAGATGTTTTAGCTTGTTAAATTCATGCTCTTTGAACCTAGACATAGAGATGATATGTTTCAGCCAATGATTTGTTGTTCTTTTACTTTTCACATGGATCCGATCCAGCAAATCGGAACAGTTTTAACATAGATAGAGATGGTGGCGTTATTTGTGCAAAATTATTTAAAGCTAAAATAATAATTTTTGTGCTAGTAACAGTTCAGCACTGATATAATTGTTTATCGTTTTGTTAAGTGCTCATGCAACTATTCATCTTGTAATATTTATCACCATACATGCCAATTGATGAAAGATTTTATCACAAAGTGTCGTGCATCGTGTGTGGGTGATATGTGCATTTAACTGAAAGCGTGATGCGGCTACAACATCTTGAAATGCATTTTCTGATAAATGAATAAATGCTTGACGATTCATATTCTGAACCCCCTTCGACTATGCCAGTGAATTCTTTTTATGTTCACATGCTTCATGGCCATTTTTTTTTGGCACGAATCTATATATGGTGCTATATTGGTGCTAAAAATTTAGTGAACATTTTAGCAGTTTTATCAGTCTAGAGTAAAGAGGGGCATTTTGTAAACCATTATGACATGTTTTGGTTGTAATATATGTAGGGAGAAAGGAGATGTTCAATTGTCCTTTCAAAGCGGTTGAAACCAGGGCATATATTCATGCTTGTAGTGACTTTTGCTATGCATACTTCATATGTATAAAATAAAAAATTATGTATTGTCCGATGCTATTTGGATGAAACTAAGCAAATATGGTTTGAGTTTCTTCACGTATTGTTAGATTCAGCACAACATAAATGTTTGAAAATCAATTGCCCTACAAGTGTTAATCTTCTTAGAATAGAGGAAATTTAGTAAGAGCAACCACAATTTATGCACCTTTCCCCCTAGTATATCGTCGGGTCGCAAATTGGTACTCGAGCCCAACCGGTATATCATCGGGTCGGGTTGGTCGGGCCAGGCTACCCATGATCAGGTTTGATGTGTACTGATTCCATAGTTTCTTTTGTATATTTGGGTTTGTTCTACACAATATCTTGACAAGGCCTGCAAAAGTTATTTTTTAAAATTTTATGAATTTTTATGTGATTGGATTGGAAAAGGTATATTTTAAATATTTTAGATGTTCAGGTCGCTTCGCCTCTAATTTTTTTGCTTTTGTTTATTTTATAATCTTTTTTTAAAAATCTTGATAAAGTAGTTAAGATTGTTAAGTTGTATTAGCCACAGTAAGAAAGACAACAGAGATTTGAGGGAGAACGATTGCTTTATTGATTATAAGTTGTAATTACAATGGGTAAAGCTCCTTTATATAGAGAACAAATGGGTGTCATAAAGAGACACCTTTTCAGTAGACACCCTTTCATGATTTGCCTATTAATAATATTTCTTAACATTCCCTCTTATGCAAATTAGTAATTTGTATATGTCCTAAAATCTCCTTCTGAAAACCGATAGAAAAGCATATGGAGAAAACAAAATTGTCTAATATAAATTTATGCTTCCAATGTATATTTTTCGTTAGTATAGCATCTATATACCTTATTAAAAACTCATCCAAAAAACCAATGGGAAAAATGGATGAAGAAAAAATTTACATTGTATAAAAATAATGTATTTATATTCCCCGTTAAAACCTTCATATAAGAAACTTCTCAAGGAAATTAATGAAGAAAAAGAGGGCAATATATGATACTCAAGATCATAAATAAGAGTTTAGAAACTTCCCCTTGAAGCCTAAACTTTCTATTGCACATGTCTCGTTAAAACTCCTTCAAAAATTCTAATGGAAAAAATGAATGGAGAAAAAGAGCACATTGCATATACTTTCCTTTAGTAAATAACTTATATGCATGTGCCTCATTAAAAACTCCTCCAAAAACCCATTGGGACAAAATGGATGAAGAAAAGAATGCACTGCATATGAATACTTGTATTGTCATATTGCCTAATTAAAAACCTTATTATAAGAGAATCTTATGAAAATCTCATATAAGAAAAAGAGTGCAATATGTGATCTCCAAGATCATCAATGCTCATTGTGTGGGTTATATTTCAGGAGTTTACTCCCCCTGAACTCTGCACTGCACAGAGCCTTCTTTCATTCTCTAGATTTGAAATGGATCCAGATTAAGACTCCGTTATTTATTTTTATTTCACAACGCTTCCAAAGCTTGTGATGTATTAAAACCCATTTATATGTGCAATACAAGCCATTATCTTTGTAGATAATAGTAAGGACTTAATTGCATTCGAATTACATGACTTCTATATATGACCAATCATAGTCATACTCATGTAACATCTTATAAAATGCAATTGTCTCATGATATGGTGAAAGTGACCACTAAAGTCACTATGCTTGACTTTCATGATATGTCGTACCACCATACACAATTTAGTATGAGATTTTATAATATGCGAATTAAACTGATTCCCAAAATTTGTGTATCCCGCCAAAATTATATCTTAATTTTCCCTATAAACATAGGCCAAGACTTTTCAATACTTCAAAGATATATGATGATGATTTTATTGCCGGTTCAATTTCTCATATTAGAATTGCATTTGATCTTGTCAATAATTGACATCAATCATATCTATCAGGCCTAATGCATTAATGCTCTCATAGCATTAATATTAGAAACTTCATGTCCTAAAAACATCTCCATTATTCACTCCAAAGAATCTTATACATTCTTTGCGTATAATATATCAATCCTATAAGGTATTGATATTCTACAACTTTCTCTTAATGATTAAATATCCAACCAAATAGCCTGATTTCCAGGACTTATAACACATGGTTGTATCACTGTAAAGGAAAGTATAACCAATCTTTTCAGGGATTTCACTAATTACACTAATTCACTTAATACCGCCAAGGTATCAGAGGATATAGCCATTCTCCTATTCTTTGTAATAGATGCACACTACATCACATGTGCATATGTGGCAAAAAATTTTAATCCTCATTTTATTCCATCGGGTCATGATGGGTCACGCGTCAGGCGGGCGATCAGGCCCCAGCGCGTGGGCGAGCCCCTCAGCGAGCGTAAGAGGTCCCACACTGTCAGGTGGGGCCCGCGCAGCAGGAAGCGACCAAAGGGAGTCTTCTGGGCGAAGGCTCTCCTCTGCAGCGAAGGGCAGGCGCATTCAAGGTGACATCACGCGCGGATGGACCAAGACGGTGATGATTACCGCTACAGTGACCTCTGCGGGTCTGATCAACTGTCACTGTGGCGCGGCGGAATTGACTGGCAGAGAGAGAGTTGGCCATCATCAGGCTGGCCGCCCGCGTCAGGCGGCGCAAGCTGGGGCCCACCCGTCTTGTCACCGGCGTGTTTCCACGGGTCATAGGCCACTTGCGAAGCACGCGTGGGCGGCGCCGCTCGGCAGCGGCACGTTTTCGCCTCTCCTGTCTTGTCCCTCGTATCTTATCAAGTGTACTAAGAGTACTGTAGAGTACTGTACTGCCTACCCCTCGGTTCTCTCCGCCAGTTCGAAGGCTTGTATAAAAGGGGCGGAGAGAGAAGGGAGAGGGAGGTCTGGAAGCATTCTGTAATCACATTTCCACACAACCAACACAAGAAAAGAGCTAAGGCTCGGCAGGAGTAGGACTATTACCCGCAAGGGGGTCCGAACCTGGGTAAACCCTGTGAGTTGCTCCTTGTCGTGCCCGACGCTCAAATCGAACCGAGCTCGTGCTGATCGGCTAGCAGGATAAGAAAATCTGACCGGGGTGTGATCCGCGGTGGTTGAGCGGTGATCACGCCGTCAAAATCCCTCTGGGCCGAGCCAACCGATGCAACGGCCCAGCGGCATAAGCTGCCCATGGCCCATTCGCGCGCGCGCTCGCGCGGCTGGGGCAGCAACGCCGAAAGCGTAATTTTCAAAGGCGCCAAGGCAAAGAGAACACGCCCGCACCACTGGACGCCTCCACTTAACCTGACCAGTGGGCCAGGGGCCCACTGTCAGTGGCTCAAGACCGATGGACCGCAACGCTCGCTCTAGGAGCTCTCCTGGCAGGTGGGGCCCGTGTGGCAGCGACACAACGATCCTGCTCGGCACGAATCTTGGTGCTCGACGGACGGTCCACCGTCGTCGTCTTCCTCCGGCTCGGTGGCGTGGCCAACGGCGGTTGGATTCGACGCGGCGGCGCTACGGGCTAGCTCTGGTCATGTGCGTGTGTGCCCAAGCATCTACGACCTCCTATGACCCTAAGGTTGCTCGCGTCGGGGCCGGGGGCGGCCAGACACGGCGGCGAAACCGAAGGTTTGCCGGTGACACACACGCATGCTAATGATCCACAAGCTAAGATACTCGACGGGGAGCATGAGGGGCGGTTGTGGGTGCTTACGGTGCTCAGTGACGGGCATGAGCGGGCTCGGGGACGGCCGGCGGCAAGGCACCCGACGATGGTCGAAGCCTGGCAACGTCGGCATAGCGGCTCCGGGCTCTTCGGCTGGAATTAACAGGGGGAAATTTGAGGGGGAATTCCACGACGTTCTGGGAGCGAGGAATTGGAAAACGGCTTACGGTTTGCCGGAATTTCTGAGAGATTTGGTTATTTGCCACTTTCAACAAGTGGCTTCGTAAAAATGTCACTCTACCCCCACTGTCATAGACACACATGGTCCCTCATGTCATACACACAAATGGCATACTTAGCGAATTACACATGTTGAGAGTGGCAAATAACCAAATTTTACTATTTTTTTCGATGCAATGATTTAGAAGAATCAATACATAGCTGTCTCCAACAATCCCCGTGTGATTTGGCTAAATCTATTAATTCCCCTGAAGTTCTCTCTAAAACCCGTGAAGTGTTCCTAATTCCCATCTTATCTAGTGGAGGCTCAACCGGCCATCTCAATTAGGATTTACTCTCATTACACAATTGGCTGATCCGAAACCCAATAATTCACCAGGTTTCTCTCACACAGCACGCTTCTCAAATTTTATGGATATATCATACATGACTCCCATTTCTATCTAACTTCCTTTCCAACCTAACCAAGACCTAAATCAATATGTTGGTTCACCAAATGGTACGACTCAAACTGCAAATTTTTTTTTGTTTGTTTTGACATTTTTCGAAATATCGAACCACCCAACACAAACTAGAAAACAAAATCAAAGGTTGACAATTACTCATGGTCTTCCAATCACCTTCTCCAATTGATTTTTAGAGCCCTTCTCGAGTGAATCCTGCAAGTCGTTGTTGTACAACGGGACCCTGAAGAATAGCAAAGTAGGGCACAAAATGGATTCAAGAATTGCCGAGGGAGCATAGTTTTTCACTTTAATTTTAAGAATAAACTTTGTTCATCAAGACAGACCACAAAGGGTTTTTGTTCCGAGGGCGAAAATTTTGTCATTCAATCATATGTACAACTGTTTACCAGGTCTGACATGTGAATGATATATCAGAGAACCATATCATCCCAGATAACTTTAGGACTGAATCATATGTTTTGCTCGTGCCCTAATCTTCACTGTCACAAATGATGAATCATCTTTAATTATTCTCGCAAGAATGATAAACAGGATTACCTACCAAAATCTGTTTTCCTCAACACATCTTTAGTATTCACGATTGCGCCATCATGCATCCAGCAACAACACGAAGATTTCACACATGTTTCAGGGGCATTTTAGCTCTCCAAATTAACTCTTTAATCAGCAATCCCCTCAAAGTTGTTATGCCACTATGCGTCGCTTAATCTCAGGTCCCCGAAGAGCTGCAGAGCCGGAAACTCATAAACAAGAGGAACATATGCGCGGGAAGAACGAGCCCACCCGAGGTCATCAGCGCCTACGCTCGGCAATTCAAGAGCGATTTCACCTCGTTCTTGGAGTCGCGCGCCGAGGAAACTGTACCAGGTGGGTGGCTGGTGCTCTCCATCAAGGGGAGGTCACACAAGAACATGGCGGACACCGAGGACTGCCGCTGCTGGGACGACATGGCCGCGGTCCTATACGACATGGCATCCCGGGTACCATCCACATCCAATCTTCTTCTATATAGCTGCTCATCATTCCGGCAGAAATTTCGATCGATTCCGTGATCGATCGATGTGGCATGTGCAATGCAATTATGCAGGGGGTGATCGATGAGGAGAAGGTGGAGTCGTCCCAGCTGCCGGTGTACGAGCCCAGCCTGGAGGAGATGCGGGAGGCGAACGAGGCGGAGGGCTCCTTCGAGGCTGTCCGCCTGGAGCGCCACGAGATCGTGGAGAGCGAGGGCGCTGCGGACGTGGCGAGGGGCATGCGACGAGGAGATGATGCTCCGGCACGAGGAGATGATGCTCCGGCACTTCGGCGGCGACGCGGCGGCGGGGACGATGGACGAGTTCGTGCGGACGGCGGAGGGGTTCTTTGAGAAGCTGCGGCTGAGCGGCGGATTCCCATCCAAAGTGGCCGTCCATGTTGCTGCCCTCCGGCACAGGCAGCGTTGAGCTTGAAACGAGCTGTGCGTTGTTCAGTTGATGCCTGCCTGTTCCTGTTTATGAACGTGCCCTGCGGCGGCAGAGAACTCGGAAACATGTTACTCTTGAATAAAGCATTAGTACTGTGGCACACTCATGACACGTTACAAGTTACAACACATTATAAGGTTCATAACACACACCATGATACACTCATGACACAAAACAACGCACAAAGTATTATGTTTTGGGGCTCAGAAGGAAAGAGAACACTAGGATACTGATCGATTTGATTTGCAGTTGCGTAAATCACAAACTATTTAATCATTTTATTTATCTCGCAAATTAGCTTTTCGTGGCACTGAGACATCCCTAGCACAGCCATCTTTAATAAACAAGGATTCATGCGGCCACCACACACCCACACCACACATATAAAGGCGTGCATGCATCTGAACACACGCCAGCAAAAAGGAGTTAAGTGGCTTTAATAGGTGTGATAGCCCGTTGGGCTCCGCCCAGGCCCAGCCCACTTAAGGGGAATAAAGGCAGTGGGGGGAGGGGCACACCGACGGTTTCTCCTAGGAGAAAACCTAGCCGCCGTTGTCCCAGTGCTGCTGCTGCCCTAGTGCCGCCGTCCTCTCGCCGCCACCGCCGCGCCTCTGCCATCCAGTGCCGTCCCCACCGCCGTCCAGTGCCGTTCTGGCGCCTAGCAGAAGAGATGGTGGCCGGGTGAGGTGGAGAGGGAAGGGAGCTGCGGTGGGAAGGGGGAGAAGAGGAAGGACAAGGGGAGGGCGGCCAGCTAGGAGGAAGGAGAAGGAGTTAGGGTTTGGTGCAAACCCTAGGGTAATGATTTCTTGGCCTCTCTTTATGAATCCTTCATTCTTTGTATTCGTTGAGCCTCGATCTATGAGGATTAGCCATATTTGCGGTTGGGTTTTAGGCGTGTTCTTGTGGAGTCCAATGCAGCAAGCTTTAGCTCGATTTTGGGTTAATTCCGTGAGGAATTGGAGCCCAATCCTATGAGCAAGAACGTCGACGTCGTTCTCATATTTCCGTAGAGCCCAAGAACGCGAGTTTTGACCCAACGGTTTGGGATTTATGTCCAAAACAGTATTGCTGTCCGGATAGGTTCCGAGTTATGGCCGGATGTAGGTTTAGGAAGGGATTAATAAGTCTTTGATGATGGAAGGTTGTGGTTGTCGTTTAATAGGTTCGCTTATGTACGTGTTGAATGGATGGTGCTCATGTTTAGGTGGTATTTGCTTTTGATCAGTGAGTAATTAGTTGGTTGGATTGAATTTTAAGAGCTTGACGAGACAGCAGCAGCTTGCGGCTTAAATTCGAGTTATTTGTCGAAGGAATTAGAGCTCCTTTATTTTGAATGAAAGTTAGGTTATGTTCTCAGATTTCCAATGAGTACAAGAACACATGAGTTAGATTTATGGTTTAGGAGATACGATTGTTTTTGTACCGCTGTCCGGTTTCGGACGCGACCGAAATAGATGGCAAACGATGGAGGAATGGTGGAATGTACCTTTATAATCAAGGGATATTAGGAGCTAGGGTTCTCGACCTTGATATATTTTCGGATTACGAATATGATGACAGTTCTTTTGTTGTTCTTGTGGGGATGTTTTGGTTTGGTCGATTAGAGAGTGGATGCATTGGATGGGTTAGGCTATAGGGGTCTAATCAATGCCGAAAATAGATGCTTAAGTAGTAGAGTTATGTATTGCTTAGCAACGTGGGTTGCATGATTTATTTATTATGCCACTCTCTGTAGGTGGAGTGGCTTCGAGGTCGATGTTGAGGTTGCACTATTTCGCTTTGTTGGTAAAAGAGGCAAGTATATGTTAAACTTATAGCCTATTGATGTGATTAGCTTGTGGATGTTTCTATTAGCTATGTGATCCATACTTGAGTAATTGTGATATTTATTGCTATATGTTGAAGGTGCGTGAGAGTCGTATGACAAAGGAGGCATTAATGCATTATTGCATCATGTTGCATGAGCCAGGTCGGTGAGAAAATCGTATAACTAGTCCGGTGAGGTCGGTGAGAAAGTTATATGACTATTCCGGAGTGCTCGAAAGTCCTACTCGGTAGGAACTCCATAGGAGTGGAGTAAATCGGTCCCCACGTAAAATAGAGTGGGCAAGAGTGTTGCACCCCACGGGTGGCACTCGGCTATACCGGTATATGCTTAACAGAGACAAACGCATGTGCATTGCATTGCATCAATAGATGAAAAGTGTTTTACATGGATATGTTGAAGCGATTAAGTTATATGGAGCTTTTGAGATAATGGATGATTCATGAGCATGGATTTATTTTGAAATTGTGATATTCGTATTGTTTACACATATACTTTGCTGAGTATTGTTGAATACTCACTTTTGCTTTTATTTGGTTTTTAGGTAATGGATGGCAGCATCATGCATGGGACATGGGAGTAGCACAATTAACCCGAGCACCCACTACCTTTCACCTTGAGACTAGTGAAGATAGTTTTCACTTGAGTTCTATGTTAATAGTTGAGCTTTGTATATTTGAGACTTGTAGTTCTTTAGTGTTTTCTTGTGTGGCTTTCAGTGGATAGAAATGATTATTTATTATTTTGACATAAATTGCCTGACTTGGATGTCCACATAAATAGGGGAGGTGCTGCCAAAATTTAGAATAGTTGTCAGAGTTAGTAGCATTCTAGGCTCAAGAGGAGCTGGGGTGTTACAATAGGGAGCTCATCTTCCGTGATTAAGAGCATGTTCGGAATGGCTAAAGTGAATAAATAAGTTGGCTAAGCTAAAGTTAGTTATGTACGAAGTTGAATTAATAAGCTAGCTAAATGAATTAATTAGGTTAAACCACTTTAAATATACTTAATATGGAGCGTTTTTTCATGTACGTGAAAACTTGGACAGTTTTGTGACATCCTAATAAGAATTATTAGGTATCCTAATATTTTCTCTAAACAAAACCAAGGTATCACTTTATAGTTTTTCAGCATAATAACAAGTTAGATGCTCGCAGGCCAAATTAGCATGCGATTAGGGCCCATAACACTTTGTTTTGCACTATTAGCCCATGAAAGAGGAGGCCAAAGGACCCCCCTGCACGTAGCCCCTATAAACACCCCCTCTCAATGTTCACCGCCGCTCAACCCCTCCCTTCTCCCCAAAAACCCTAATCTCCGGCTAAAGACTCCCTTCCTGAGGACGTTTCTTAGGTAAACGCCTTATTCCCGTAGTCAAATCGAAGTGTAGATAGCACCATTAGATAGATCTCGTTGAGACGGTCAAAATGCATATGCGGATTGCCCCATTTGGTGTTGTTTTCTGCCCGGTAAATTAAGCTTGCCGTAGTTAGCCTCTCACATGGTCGCCGACGAACATCTGCGTTTGCGCCGCCGGCGAAAAACCCACGACCAACCAGCGCCCGCCGTGCGTCGCACGCCGCTCCGCGCGCTCGGCGCAGGCGCCACGCCCGTTGCCGCACGACTTGCGTCCTGGTGGGGCCGCAAAACGCGTCCGCACAGGACCGCGCCGGCGACACCGCCAATGACGCCACCTGCCGCATCGGTTTCCGACCGCGCCGTCGTCCCCGCCCAATCCGATCGTGACACATCTCCCGTGGGACCCGCCGCTGTCGGCGTGTCAGCCCGCGTCGTTACCGCCACATTGTCGCGTTGCGACACGTGTCCCCGTGGGGCCCGCCGCCGCACCGGCGCTAGCCACAGTCGCTGACGTGCGGGCCCGGCCAAGCCGTGGGTCAGCGCGTCAACCGTAGCATTCCATGCACCGCCCCGAGCGCGACGCATGGCACCACGTGCCATGGGCACGCGCGGAAATCACGCTGGGATCACTGACCTGTGTGCCCGTCGGTGCCGCGTCAGCCAGGAGCCACGTAGCGTGACACGTGTCATGCCACATCCCTCATAGCTGAGCCCTCACTGCCACGTTGCATGCCACGTCAGCACCCACACTACCCTCCAAGTGCCACGTGTGCCATGTCGCTGCAACGTCATGCACGTCACCGCCACGCCAGCACCCGCCCCGTCGTCTCTTTCCCGTGGGTCCCGCTTGTTAGCCATTGGGCGACACCGACCAGTGGGCCCCACCTGTTAGCTACACTGTGCAGCGCTGGACCGGGTAGTGCTGGGCCGGCTGGGGATGCGCACGTGCGGGAATTTTGGGCCGGATTCTTCGGTTCGGCCCAGTAGGGGTTAATTTATGTTTTTCTTTTTCCTGAAATTTCCTATTTAGCTCGAAACTTCCCCGAATTGTTTAGGGAGCTTCGTAACTCCAAATTAGATGATTTTAGAGCCTAAAAATTACATTTTTATCCTAGAATTTTCTGTATATTTATAATTAATTTCTCTGTACTGATTTTGCCATTGTGTTACTTTTTCCGTTTCCACGTAGACGGTGGGTGTGATTGTTGTGCCGACTGCTGCCCGGAGCCAGTGTGGGACCCGTAAAGCGCGGAATTCTTCGAAGGTAAGCATAGTTACATATTCTCTCCTAGTTTTACAATATAATTCATTGTTGCCTACTTTTCGAAATATGTGCATGCATGTAAATTAGGTGTGAGTACCTATACATGTTAATGATCTATTAATGTGCCTTAGCTGTCTTTGCGAAACCATTGTTATTAGCCTATCCTTGACTAGTGTGTAGGTTTGCATCGGGATTCACTATAAAATGTGTTTGTGGGAGGTTTGCATCGGGATTCACTATAAAATGTGTTTGTGGGGTGTTGCCTCATGATGGTGTTTGTGGATGAAACCTAAACAACTAAAACCAATGTAGATGATTTAAGGGAGACCTTACGTTTTGTCACTGTTGCCCTAGGGGGAGGCTTGCAATCTCCCCTGAGGAGAAGGTGCGTCCCTGAGACCGAATGGCTTAATTGGGGAACGACCCACGGGTGGTGTCCAGAAGTAGTAGGCGCCCTACCGCGGCGGACACCGGCGGGGCCGGAAAAACCAAACGAGAGGGCAGGTGAAGTGGTGGGCGTAGTAGGCTGGAAAAGTCTTGTACCGTTTCTTCTAGTGGATGACACGGGGTTTGTGGGAAAATTTCTACACACTCTGCAGAGTTAAAACTATCATGATAACCGTGTCCACGGATATGGACGGGTTGGAAGGTTTGCGCTAGTAGATTCACCTTTTTCAATAATAAACTTGACTAGATTAGGCTGGGTTTGGCTTGTTGCGAGATTGCACCTTCTGTTGGAAATTTGCGAATTATTGTCAATAATCATGCATTCACTTAACTAAAATTGGACAACTGAAATGTGACTAGAAATAGGTTTTGGGTAAAATAACTTAAGCCCCATCCTTGACCCTGCACTCATATTTAAGGATTGCTTGCTGGGTAGCCGCGTACTCATTAAATTTCTCGCTGACATATTTATACAGATTACGGTCAGGACCAAAAGAGCCCTGACGGGGGTGCGCAAGGCTAGTAAAGGTGTCTGGGTCGACATCTTGGAATTTATCGCAGTTATTTAATTTGAATGCTCTGATGTTATTTATGCTTAATGTTTAATCCCTCATGGACTATTCAGACTGGTATGCTAGTTCCTTTTGTAATAAAAATGCTACTGTTTACTCATATTTCACTTTAATTAAATATACTGTGATGATTCCACCGTATTGTCCATCGCGAGATGCTAAACTGGGATTAGTATCGCCTCATGGTGCTGGATTCTTATTACAAGTACTGGGGTCATGACAAGTTTGATCTATGCCACGTGGATGATCAGAAGAGCATGCATCGTGTGCCACAATGGGTCGGCACCATATGATATGCCGTAGCAAAGTTGTATGAGAAAATTGGGTTTATGCCCCCATAGTTGAGGTCCAATTGTGAATATATCATCCTATACGGTGCAATTGTGATTATGCCTTGTAGTTGATGGGTTAATTATGTATTTTTAAAAAAAATTGCTCAAAGTTTGACAAAGTTTTCTGTGTGAAATACCCATTCTACCCTTAGCGTACAAATTTGTACGTGGAATTTTCAAATTTTGGCACAAAGTTTGACAAAGATGCTAAGTATATAACGGGTATTCATGTATAAATTTTATCGAACTTTAAGGAAAAAAAATCTAAAAAGGGGCAAATACACTATTAACCCATCAACTATGAGGCATATTCACAATTACGTCGTATACGAGGACATATTCGCAATTGCACCTCAACTATAGTTGCAAGAGCCCAATTTTCTCAAGTTGTAACCGTAAAATACGATGAACTTATACAGCGAGAGTGGCCAGGTCTTTTTAGTTAAAATATCATGAACTCGTTTAAGAAAACCGTCGGTGGGTAGACGTTCTCGTTCAAAAATTATGGCAGGAAAAAAATCGGGATCTCTCTATTAAATTCACTGCTGGCATCACCACTGACCTCACTGCATGCATGCATCCGCAACACGACACGCAAAGGGTGGAGAGGGGGCCCGGGCTGCGGAGCGTGCGCGAATCCGCGTCGATTTTAGCAACACGTGGGGCACGTCCGCACGTCGACGCCTCCCGTTCCAGTCCGTATCAAAATGCTGGGACGGCTAGCATTGCGCCACGTCGCACGATCGGACGTCTCCGGTGAGCTGGCGAGTCATCAGTCATGGCTTGCTGCGTGGTTTTGGAGCGATGCAGGAAGCAGGGGAGCGTGGAGGAAAGTGGACAGGTAGCGTTGTTCTTCTACTCACATAGCTGGATTCTGAAGAGAGGGTGAGTTTGAATGTGCCACGCCAACGTCTTGGACAATTACCACGCTGCCTCCGATCCGATGGGATCTAACCCTAAACCCCGTACTCCCCCCGGTCCTCTCCCCTCCGTCTTTCCTCCACACTCCCACGGGCACATAGCTAGCTAGGCTCCTCCTTATCATGGAATCATGGTCACACCTCTAATTAAGGCCATCACCGTGATCCCGGTGACGTATGGATGCTCCTAGCTAGCACAATCCTTTTATCCATACCATGGATGGATGGAATGTCGCTGCCGCCACCATTTGCTCAAAACAATTAAGAGAGAACATATGATTGCATGGATGTCTACATGCATAAAAAATTATCGGACATGCGTGCACCAGCACAGGAAACACTATTACTACTAGTTCAGAATCGTTATCACCTTTTTTTTTCAAACTGCCAGTGATTATATGACAATTGTAGGCGGTTTTCGAACCGGCAATGATTATGTAATAGTAATATATAGTCAGTGATTATCATTGGAGAGGAAGGTTAGAACCGTCAGTGATGAGGGGTGTTCAAAAACACAGTTTCGAGCGGTTAAAAAAGATTAAATTTTTTGTAACCGAGCTTAGACACCCCCACACTACCTACCGTCATGTGGGTCCCATAGTACTCTTCTTCCGCGGGGAAGGTTAGAACCGTCAGAGCGATGATCTGAAAACTTAGTTTTTGGCGGTTAAAAATGATTAAATTTTGTAACCGGACCTAGGAACCCCCTACACAACCTACCACCGTGTAGGTCCCATAGTACTCTTTTTACTGGGGAAGGTTAGAACCGCTAGTGATGAGGGGTGTAAAATGTGGTTTTCGCGGTTAAAAAGATTAAATTTTTGTAGCCAAACCTAGGCACCCCCGCACCACGTGCCACCGAGTAGATCCCTTAGTACTCTTTTTTCGCATAAAATCTAAATATGCATAGGAATCAAACTCAAGACCTCTCTCTGGCTCGCCCCACCAAACCACCTCACCCATTCACTCTTTCTAATCTATACAAAACATGCATACCATTTAAACTCTATCATTATGTAAATAGCATTAAACCAAAACTTTCAACTATAAAGTCGTAGATCTTCTCAAGAGCTACAATTTCCATGTAAATATTGTTTCAATCAGACTTTGTTTGAATACATTTAAAAAATTTTAAACTTGTAATAAATATTTAGGCATCTTAATTGCTACAATGGAAAAGATGTAAAGTACAAAGTGATAGATCTTCTCTAAAGGTACAATTTACATATAAAGTTTGTTTTTGTTTGAGCTCATACGAATAAATTATGAAACATCAAAGAGTTAGAAATTTGCAAAATATATTATCACTAACGGTTCTTGTCTAGAACCGCCGGTGAGAATACCATATTACTGGCATACTAGTGAAAATATAACTAGTGGGTTTTTAACAAAATCACCAATGATATAGTGCCCTATCACTAGCGGATCATTTATGGACCCGCTGGTGAAAGTATCACCGGCGGTTCTGTTAATGAACCGTTAGTGATATGGTATTACCACAGGTGGTTTTTTCGTGTTGTTAAGTGTGGGCAAGGCGGGACGAGCCACATCGCTCACAGTTATCATTTGGAGCGATGCGGAAAGCAGGGGAGCGTGGAGGAAAGTGGACAGGTAGCGTTGCTGTTTCTACTCACGTTGTTGTTCTATTCACAATTCTCCGGTGAGCGTGGAGGAATGTGCCACGCCAACGCGTCGTGGACATGCATGCACAATCTTTTTATCCATATACGGACATGCATGCACCAGCACAGGAAACACTATTACTGGTAGTTCAGAATCGTTATCACCTTTTTTTTTCTTCAAACTGCCAGTGATTATGTGACAATGATAGGCGGTTAATAGAATTATGTAATAGTAATAATCAATGATTATCATTGGAGAGGAAGGTTAGAGCCGTCGGTGATGAGGGGTGTTCAAAAACATGATTTCGAGCAGTTAAAAAAGATTAAAATTTTTGTAACCGAGCCTAGACGCCCCCACACTACCTACCGTCGTCGTCGTGTGGGTCCCATAGTACTCTTCTTCCGTGGGGAAGGTTAGAACCGTCAGAGGGATGATCTGAAAACTTAGTTTTTTGGCGGTTAAAAATGATTAAATTTTGTAACAGGCATAGACCTTGTTCTTTTCAGTGTTCAGTAAAGTTGAGTTTTACAGTAACAAAAATTTAAAGTCTTAAAAAAGTGGTATAATAATTGTAAAACAATAGTTGAAAAATAGTTTTACAATCTCGAGAAAAACTAGTAAAAGCCTCGAAAAAATATTACAAATTACTACAGTACATAGACTATATAAAAATAACAAAATTTGCAACAGTAAAACTCAACTCAACTTTACGCTGAAAAGAACAAGGCCTAGGCACCCCCTACACCACCTACCACTGTGTAGGTCCCAGAGTACTCTTTTTACCGGGGAAGGTTAGAACCGCTAGTGATGAGGGGTGTTTGTAAATGTGGTTTTGGCGGTTAAAAATGATTAAATTTTTGTAGCCAAACCAATGCACCCCCACACAACGTGCCACTGAGTAGGTCCCTTAGTACTCTTTTTTCGCATAAATTCTAAATATGCATGCATAGGAATCAAACTCAGGACCTCTCTCTAGCTCACCCACCTAATCACCTCACCCATTCACTCTTTCTAAACTATACAAGACATGCATACCATTTAAACTTTGTCATTATGTAAATGGCATTAAATCAAAAACTTTCAACTATAGAGCTGTAGATCTTCTCGAGAGCTACAATTTTTATGTAAATATTGTTTCAATTAGACTTTGTTTGAATAAATTTAAAAAAAATTTAAACTTGTACTCCCTCCGGTAATAAAAACAATTCGTCCTTAACTTTTGGACAGCCATTTGACCATTCGTCTTATTAAAAAAAACTACGTAAGTTATCATTTATTTTCTTATGATTTGTTTTATTATTAAAGATACTTTAAACATAATTTATATTTACGCATGTTTGCACTAATTTTTTGAATAAGACGAATGGTCAAAGGCGTGTTCAAAAGTCAATGGCGACTTGTTTTTGTGACCGAAGGTAGTAATAAATATTTAGGCATCTTAATTGCTACAATGGAAAAGGTTTTTTCGTGTTGTTAAGTGTGGGCAAGGCGGGACGGGCCACATCGCTCACAGTTATCACATCCATCAGTGATGAGGAGACAAAGATGAGCATTTCTATAGTAGTGATGTGTGCATTTATTGATCGGACAAAGGACAGTCACCTATCATTTAATAGAAGCTTTGACGTTTAAAGGTTAGGGTGCAAACAGAAACAAGTTAATTTAAAGGGCTAAAAAGCTGATAATATTCCAATTTTGTCGGCTAAGCATAAACCGGTACTGTGTGGTAATGTTCAGAGATAACAAGATATATACTTTTCTACCATATGAAACTCGACAGCTGCCTTTGATGACTGTGTGGTAGATGGCAATCTCAGCGCCGGCCAAGGATTCCCCCCGCTATAAATCTCCCAAGCGAAGGTTGAATTTTGAAGTGGAAGCCCATGCTGTTTGGAACGACGAAGCGCTGTGCGTGCGTACATTTACACGCGCTGTGCGTGCGTACATTTACACTGCTTACATCGAGGCGCTGGGCGGCTTACGTCGAGTTGGTCCATGGAGGCAGCTGATCATCAGGGCATCCGGATGAACGGAGGGGAAGGCGAGAACAGCTACGCCAAGAACTCCACTATCCAGGTACGTACGTAATTAATTAATCACGTCCTCTTGATTGGTCGAAAAGAAAGCGAGACCCAATTAAACATATGAATATTATATGATAGTAAGTTGATCACTGGTCGTCCCCTTTAACTCGTTCCATCACATAATAGTTTCACGAACTCGCATGTTTTTTTTTTGTTTTGATTCAAACGAATTTGCATTTACAAATTGGGAGCCTATTAATGACCACGCGCGTTTGTGCAGGGAAGCGTACAAGAAATGCTCGTGCCCGTTCTCGAGGCGGCCGTCGCGGAGCTGTGCCGTGCCGGCGTCCCGGGCAGGGTGGCCATCGCCGACCTGGGCTGCTCGTCGGGCCCCAACGCGCTGGCGCTCGTCTCCAGCGCCGCCGGCGCGCTGCGGCGGCGCTGCGTTCTGACCACCGACGGCGGCGGCGGCGAGCTGTGCGTGTACCTCAACGACCTCCCCGGCAACGACTTCAACACCGTGTTCAAGAGCTTGCCCGTCCACTTCCCGCCGGCGCCGGAGCAGGACGGCGATGCCCAGCCGCCGCCGCCGCTCGTCTTCGTGTTCGGCGCGCCCGGGTCCTTCCACGGCCGGCTCTTCCCGGCCGGCACGCTGCACCTCGTGTGCTCCTCTAACAGCCTCCACTGGCTCTCAAAGGTCGATCGTTATTCACACGCTATTGCTAATCATTGAAGGACTTATTAAGTCTCGGTTGGTTTTCTCATGTATATATCTACATGTTATGCAAAATCTTTTATATGTTTACGGAGGTGTTTAATGTATGGCCTAAAATATTGAGTTAGATAATTCGACCAGCCGCTTGATATTAAGCCGGTCACAAATTATCTTCATAATTAAACAACTTTCTGAGACATAGATTAGACACCTCAATATATAGGACACATAAAAAACCTAAAGGAATCATCTAGGTATGTGAGAAAATACCTAATGAGTAATGACTAGTGATAAAATAAACAAATAGGAACGAGATTATGCATAATATAAACATGCTCTTCCTTCCATATATACAACTTATTGATTTGCATTACCAATTTTCTGGGATGTGCAATTACAGGTTCCTGAAGAGCTCCAGAGCGGAAAGCTACTAAACAAGAACAACATATGCGTGGGGAGAACCAGCCCACCGGAGGTAGTTAGTGCGTACGCTCGGCAATTCAGGAGTGATTTCTGTCTATTTTTGAGGTCGCGCGCGAAGGAACTGGTGCCGGGAGGGTGGTTGCTGGCCGCCGTTAAGGCGGTGAACGAAGATGCAGCCTGGTGTGACGTCATGGCTGATGCCCTACATGACATGGCATCCCGGGTACGATTTTATATCATGTGGCATTTCGTTTATTTAGTAAAAATTGACCAAAATAGTAGCAATGGATTTGATGGTCTATCTGATCTATGCAGGGGGTGATCAGCGCGGAGAAGCTGGAAACATTCCATCTGCCCAGCTACGAACCTCACCAAGAGGAGTTGCGAGAGGCGATAGAGGCTGAGGGCTCCTTCGATATCGTCCGCCTGGAACGCCGCAAGATCACCTACGACAACAACGCCGCGGCCGCGGCAAGGACTTTGCGGGTGGTACAAGAGGCGGTCTTGGCCCAACATTTCGGTAGGGCGGCAGGGATGATGGAGGAGTTTGTGCGGACAACAGAGGGTTTATGGGAAAGGCTTCGGTTGTGTGGCGGGTTTAGCTCCAAAATGGCTTTCCATGTCGTCGCCCTCAGAAACAGGTGTTGAAGAAGACATGTCATACATTTTCATTTCTAAACCATTACTATGGCCTCTAGGAGAGGAGGGAAATGTTTTGCTCAAGGATTCAAGAAATAAGCATTCACGAATTTGGTTGCCAGTATTTTCATATCTATACAGAATTGGCCATAAGACAGACAATCAAAGTTAGATCTTTATTTTTATTTTTAAAAAACAGCCTCATTTCATCTGATGCACCGAATATTGTAGACAATTTTCAATAAAAACTATCATAAATTATAACGGAATTACTATTTGGCAGGCGCCTGCGCATGGCGAAATTGCGCAGGCGCTGCTGGCGACCGTCCGATCTCACGGATGGATCTGATTTTCCCCGCTCTGTGTCATGGCATATGCGAAATGTCGATATTACCCCTCATTTATTTAAATCGCCGCATTGGTTTCCCCGCCGGTTACTGAGTCGTGGTCTTCATTTTCGCTTTTATTCTGGCTATGAGTGGGGGTTTCTTCTCTGGCGATTCTCGGGTTCATCGTTGCGATTGAGCATGTTCATCTGATTTTTGTTGCGATAGTTGTTGCGATAGATCTGGTGTTTGACCGTCAAGGTATGTATGCGAAATCTTCTCTGGATTCCTCTTTTTTCTAAGAGTCGATATTTAGGGGCAGTGATTTGTTTACGGGTTCCTCAATATTTTCATTCGTGTTCGCCTGAATGTTGGGGGGTTCCTCAATGAGGATTTGTGTAGACGATTTCTGGTAGAATCTAAAGCAAAGGGATTGCAATAATCCTTAATGAGCAGAGTTTTATGAAGTATTATTATGTTCGGGTAGATCTGGATTAATTTTTTTTTTGTTCTCGGATCTGAAAAATGGGGCAATGATCGGAATGAGGCAAGGGGGCGTAATAGGGTAGTTTGTTTTGAACTTTTTTTTTAAAAAAAAAATTTGTTCGAAATGAGATGTTGTAGTTTTGCCGAATAGTAGTAGTTTGTGCTGTTTAGTTTCCATTCATATTTGGGTCGGTGATGCTTAATTTGCTGGATGAATTATTTTTGTTGGGGCATCATTTTTCATATGTGTATTTGTTATGGTTTGTTTTGGTGGAATAGTTAGGGTTTAGGGTTTGTTTTTGTTCTCGGATCTGAAAAACGGGGCAATGATCGTAATGAGGCAAGGGGGCGTGGCGTAATAGGGTAGATTGTTTTGAACGTCTTTTTTTTAATTTTTTTTCAAAATGAGATGTTGTAGTTTTGACGAATAGTAGTTTGTGCTGTTTAGTTTCCATATCATATTTGGGTCGGTGATGCTTAAGTTGCTGGATGAATTATTTTGTTGGGGCATCATTTTTCATATGTGTATTTGTTATGGTTTGTTTTGGTGCAATAGTTTTGGTGTGGTAGTTGTTTTTTTTCTAAGCAATTTTGTGGATCGATGCAACAATGACAATTTTGTTTTCAATGTTATTCATCATTTGTATGTATTTTTAGTTAGTTTGTTTCACTCGCTTTATGAATGACCAAGTGTAGGTTTACTTTTTTTATTTCGTAGCTTCATTATCAATTTTAGTTGTTCAATAGTTTATCTAAGGGTTCTAAATCGTGTTTCCAAATGATCTGTTATGTGCAAATTAAGGACTGCAATTTTATTTATTTTGTTTTTAATTAATTCAGTTTGACATAGATTGAGACAATGTTTTTTGTTGATTTGTTTCTGTATTTGCTCGCATTGGGTCAATGCATTTTTTGTATTTTTTAAGGTGGAATGTTATTACAAAAAATGTTTGGGTTTCCTACTGTCATTTTATCCAATGTTTGAGTTAAATAAAACATGCTTATGTGTAGTAATGGATTTGCTCATATTTTGTTTTTTTTAAGGCAGCTTTTGAAGTCTAATTATTTATTTTATTTTCAAACTTTTATTAAAGTTTTTACTGTTTTTTATTCAATGTATTGGAATAATTTGATTTTTTTTTTTTTAAAAGTGTGTTGTGGTTTTCTTGGTGCCGGTAGCTTGGTGTGCATTTTTCTTGTTGTTATTGATATTTTTATTTTAACCTTTTTTATTTAATTTTTTTTTAATGTCCTTATTTTAGATGCCTCGTCAAAAAGCTAAGGCTGTTCGTAAAAGAAAGCCGTCAACAGTTGTTGATTCGAGTAATGGTGATGATGATGGTATTTTTTTTTCCTTTGTTTATTTTTCAAATTTTGAACTGTTTTTTTAATGTTCTGTTATGTATTCTTGTTTTTAATTTATCATTTTTTTAAGATCACTCATCTTCGGACAGTGGTTCTTCTAGTCACTCAGATTATGTCCATGGAAATAGCAGCTCCAATGAATCTATCCATGAGGTATAACAGTCTATGGTTTTATTTTATTTTTGTTTTTCTTTTGTTTTTTAATTTTTTATCTTGTGCAGATTCTTTGTTCAGATGAAAATTCTTCTTCCGGCACTTCAGCAATTGATAAAGTTTGTCAATTGGTAAGTTAGAATGCAATATTATTTTTTTATCTTTTGAATGTTGTTTTGTGATTGCTTATTTATGGATTGGTGGAAAGGGTTTTTATGCTAAATTATTTTTGCATTTTGTAATAAGTTTGAGGCTTTTTTGTATTTCTTTTTGTATTTGTTTCTTTCAGCTTAAACAAGTGTCAAGGAAAAGGAGTCACCATAGTCATTCTCAATCGAGAAGAAAGGTTATGGTTTTGACTAAATGTTTTTTTTGTTTTCTTCATTGTAATTTATGTTATCATTATTTAGTATTATTAGTTTTTTGTTGTCTGATTAGTGTTTATTTACATTTTTTCTTGTAGAAATTGAAATTGAGCAAAGCATTTCATATTTTGCTCGTGTTATTGAGAAGCTGTCAGATGCACAGAAAACTGTCATTAGAGGAAGTGCATTTGGTTCTCTGCTTGATTTTAAGGGCTGTAATGTTCCTAGGGCTTTTGTGGAGTGGGTGGCAGATCATGTTAACCTTAGGTGTTGTGACATTGTAGTTGGCAACAAAGACCTACCATTAAGCCTAGAATATGTAAACTTAGTTCTTGACATTCCAATAGGTAGCCAAGAAATTAGTAAACCTACAGAGAAACACAAATCAGATTTCTTGAAGTTGTTTGGGGAGAGTAGTATTCCAACTTATAGGTATTTTGGTGATCTTCTGGAGAAACAGGATCTGTCTAATGATTTAGTTGTCAGGAGCTTTAGTGTGGTTGCACTAGCTACTTTTTTGTGTCCAAACTCTAGCAGATTTGCTAGTTTGAAGTATCTAGGTGCCTTGCTTGATGTTAGCAAGATCAGTGATTTTAATTGGTCTAAATTTGTTTTTGATTGGTTAATGGTTCACATTCGAAAGCATCAGAAAGGAAAAGGTGTTCTTCATCCATACAAAAGCTTGGGCGGTTGCATTTATTTTTTGGCAATGAGTTTTCCAATTTATGTTTTATCAAAGTATCACGTATTTACTATCTTGTAATTTCATCTTTTGTTTTTTTATTATTTTTTCGAGGTGTATTATCTGGATTGTTTAGATTTTGGACTTCGTGAGGTGCCACCAAATATTCCTCGAATAAATATTTGGCATGGAAACCATGTGAAGAACTACTCTAAGTTGGATTCTGTGAAGAAAAATGCATTTGGTTGTCGTCCTGTAAGTTATTTTAGAGAAATATTATTTCTTTTTTTGTATCATTTGTGTTCTATTCTGGTTTAATTCAGTTTTTATATAACTTTTTTTGCTTTTTGCAGGTGAAAGATATATCAAAAACTTGTTATGCATTGGATCGGAAAAATGATTCTTCTAATGATGTTTCATTCAGCGAAGGTCTAGAGAACTGTGTTGGCCATAGTCTACCTTCCAAGGTTGTATATTTTTTGCTGATGGTTTTTTAAAGTTGTTGTGATGTACATTTTTTGCTGTTTGTGTTCTAACTGTAGTTCATTTTTTTTAATGTCTTTTTTTAAGATGAAAGAGGACATTTCAGATATTTACAAAAATTTCAAAAACAAGGTTGATTCGAAATCTGCAGATTGTGCTAAACATCTTCTTTTTGATGTCCTGGATTATATTCGTATATCTTCTATGAGCAGCATGATGAAAGATGTATCTGACATGTATTTTTTGTTTTAAAACGTCGTCAAAGAGCGTCAAGAAGAGTACTGCAAGAAAACATTGAACTGTTTTGTCCATTTTGCACAATGTATATTAATTATAAACTTTGTAAATTTGGTCGGTGCATATAAAGTGTACATTATTACATGTATTATCTAATATATTTAAGCTTGTTTGATCGCTAATTATATGCTCATCCTATATGTATTTAAATTTAAACGACAAATAAAAAAATCTCCTGCCGAAATATATATTTAAATATCTATTTGCGCCGCCCAGAAATGAATTAACTGCCCGGTAAACGTACTGCACGTCTGCGCAAGCGGTTTTTAAACCGCTTGCGGAGATGTGCCACTCTACAAGCGGTTCGTTCCTCCAACCGCTTGCAGAGAGCCCACGTGGCCTACCAGCCCGCCCGCGCCATCGCCCTGCGAACCGCTTGCAGAGGGGCATCAGTCACGGTTGCCTGCAAGTGGTTCTAGAACCGCTTGCACAGGCCTTACGAACCGCTTGGGAAGTCCCAATCCGTAGCAGTGGGATGAGGGCCGCCTCAAGATCAAACTAAATGGACTGATTGTAGCACAAATCTGTTTGTCATTTTGATGGCCTTGATGGAGCTGATCTCAACCAGAAACATGGTCATGGGCCACAAGATTGGAAAGATATTTAAGTCAAGGTTCCAACCCATCAAACCGTGCATCATTTGGAGTTCCGAGGCAGGAGTAATGACTATTTTGGTGGAAGACGTGGAGGATGTCATGTGCTGTGCGAGATTTGAATTTAGTCTTCAACTCCAAGGAACCCTTTTATTTTATAATTTGCTTTGACACCTAAACTAGGAGGGATGATCCTAGTATAAATATCTATGCAATCCTGTCATTTGGAAAAACAATATGACTATGAGTTGAGAATACCAAGTGTGTCTCTGGCCATGGGCCGTTAGGGTAAATTTCTATTATCATGTGTTTCCCGTGTGGGTTTGGTTTTTCGGAATTACTATTTCGCAGGCGCCTGCGAGTGGTGAAATCGCGCAGGCGCTGCTGGCGACCGTCCGATCTCACGTGATGGATCTGATTTTCAGCGCGCGCGGGATACTCGCGAATCCACCCGTACTGTGTCATGGCATATGCGAAATGTCGATATTACCCCTTATTTATTTAAATCGCCGTATTGGTTTCCCCGCCGGTTACTGAGTTGTGGTCTTCATTTTCGCTTTATTCTGGCTATGAGTGGGGGTTTCTTCTCTGGCGATTCTCGGGTTCATCGCTGCGATTGAGCATGTTCATCTGATTTTTGTTGCGATAGATCTGGTGTCTGACCGTAAAGGTATGTATGCGAAATCTTCTCTGGATTCCTCTTTTTTCTCAGAGTCGATATATTTAGGGGCAGCGATTTGTTTAGGGGTTCCTCAATAATTCATTCGTGTTCGCCTGAATGTTGGGGGGTTCCTCAATGAGGATTTGTGTAGACGATTTTTGGTAGAATCTATAGTAAAGGGATTGCAATAATCCTTAATGAGCAGAGTTTTATGAAGTATTATTTTGTTCGGGTAGATCTAGATTAATTGATTTTTTTTGTTTTTGTTCTGGGATCTGAAAATGGGGCAATGATCGGAATGAGGCAAGGGGGCGTAATAGGTTAGTTTGGTTTGAACGTGTTTTTTTTAAATTTTTTTGTTAGAAATGAGATGTTGTAGTTTTGCCGAATAGAAGTAGTTTGTGTTGTTTAGTTTCCATTCATATTTGGGTCGGTGATGCTTAAATTGCTGAATGAATTATTTTGTAGGGGCATCATTTTTCATATGTGTATTTGTTAGGGTTTGTTTTGGTGGAATAGTTTTGGTGTGCTAGTTTTTTTTTCTAAGTAATGTGTGGATCGATGCAACAATGACACTATTGTTTTCAATGTTATTCATCATTTGTATGCATTTTTTAGTTAGTTTGTTTCACTCGCTTATGGATGACTAAGTGTAGGTTTACTTTTTTTATTTCATAGCTTCATTATCAATTTTAGTTGTTCAATAGTTTATCTGAGGTTTCTAAATCGTGTTTCCAAATGATCTGGTATGTGAAAATTTAGGTCTGCAGTTTAATGATTTTCTTTTTAATTAATTCAATATGAAATAGATCGAGGATAATGTTTCTTGTTGATTTGTTTCTGTATTGCTCGTATTTCGTCAATGCATTTTTGTATTTTTTTAAGGTGGAATGTTATTATGAAAATTGTTTGGGGTTCCTACTGTCATTTTATCCAATGTTTGAGTTAAATTAAACATGCTTATGTATAGGAATGGATTTGCTCATTCTTTTATTTTTTATGGCAGCTTTTCAAGTCTAATTATTTTATTTTATTTTCGAACTTTATTGAAGTTTTACTTTATTTATTCAATGTATTGGAATAATTTGATTTTTTAAAAAAAGTGTGTTGTGGTTTTTTTGGTGCTGGTAACTTGGTGTTATTTTTCTTTTTTGTTACTGATATTTTTATTTTAACCTTTTTTATTTAATTTTTTTTAATGTCCTTATTTTAGATGCCTCGTCAAAAAGCTAAGGCTGTTCGTAAAAGAAAGCCGTCAACAGTTGTTGATTCGAGTAGTGGTGATAATGATGGTATTTTTTATTTTTCCTTTGTTTATTTTGAACCATTTTTTTGACGTTTTGTTATGTATTCTTGTTTTTAATTTATCATTTTTTTTAAGATCGCTCTTCTTCAGACAGTGGTTCTTCTAGTGATCATGTCCATGGAAATAGCAGCTCCAACGAATCAATCCATGAGGTATAACAGTCTGTGGTATTATTTTTCTTTTTATTTTTCTTTTCTTTTTTAAATTTTTATCTTGTGCAAATTCTTGTTCATATGAAAATTCTTCTTCTGACACTTCAGCAATTGATAAAGTTTGTCAATTGGTAAGTTAGAATGCAATATTTTTTTTTTATCTTTTGAATGTTGTTGTGTGATTGCTTATGTTTGGATTGGTGGAAAGGTTTTTTATCGCTAAATTATTTTTGCATTTTGTAATAAGTTTGAGGTTTTTTTATATTTTTTTTGTGTTTGTTTTCTTTCAACTTAAACAAGTGTCAAGGAAAAGGAGTCATCATAGTCATTCTCAATCGAGAAGAAAGGTTATGGTTTTGACTAAATGTTTCTCTTTTTTGTTGTTGTCTTCATGGTAATTTATGTTACCATTATTTAGTATTATTAGTTTTTTTGTTGTCTGATTAGTGTTTATTTACATTTTTTTTGTAGAAATTGAAATTGAGCAAAGAACCCAAAGCAGTTGTTCCTTCCTGCCGTTGCAGCATTTCATATTTTGCTCGGGTTATTGAGAAGTTGTCAGATGCACAGAAAACTGTCATCAGAGAAAGTGCTTTTGGTTCTCTGCTTGATTTTAAGGGCTGCAATGTTCCTAGGGCTTTTGTGGAGTGGGTGGCAGATCATGTTAACCTTAGATGTTGTGACATTGTAGTTGGCAACAAAAACCTACCATTGAGCTCAGAATATGTAAACTTAGTTCTTGACATTCCAATAGGTGGCCAAGAAATTAGTAAACCTGCAGAGAAACACAAATCAGATTTCTTGAAGTTGTTTGGGGAGAGTAGTATTCCAACATATAGGTATTTTGGTGATCTTCTGGAGAAACAGGATCTGTCAAATGATTTAGTTGTCAGGAGCTTTAGTGTGGTTGCCCTAGCTACTTTTTTGTGTCCAAACTCTAGCAAATTTGCTAGTTTGAAGTATCTAGGTGCCTTGCTTGATGTTGGCAAGATCAGTGAATTTAATTGGTCTAAATTTGTTTTTGATTGGTTGATGGTTCACATTCGAAAACATCAGAAAGGAAAAGGTGTTCTTCATCCATACAAAAGCTTGGGCGGTTGCATTTATTTTTTGACAGTGAGTTTTCAATTTATGTTTATCAAAGTATCATGTATTTACTATCTTGTAATTTGACCTTTTATTTTTTATTATTTTTCCCAGGTGTATTATCTGGATTGTTTGGATTTTGGACTTCGTGAGATGCCACCAAATATTCCTTGAATAAATATTTGGCATGGAAACCATGTAAAGAACTACTCTAAGTTGGATTCTGTGAAGAAAAATACATTTGGTTGTTGTCCTGTAAGTTATTTTAAAGAAATATTCTTTCATTTCTTTAATATTCTTTGTGTTCTATTCTGGTTTAATTCATTTTTTAATTAACATTTTTGCTTTTTGCAGTTGAAAGATATATCAAAAACTTGTTATGCATTGCGTCGAAAAATGATTCTTCTAATGATGTTTCATTCAGCGAAGGTCTAGAGAACTGTGTTGGCCACAGTCTACCTTCCAAGGTTGTATATTTTTTGCTGATGGTTTTTTAAAGTTGTTATGATGTACATTTTTTTTATGTTTATGTTCTAATTATAGTTCATTTTTTTAATGTCTTTTTTAAGATGAAAGAGGACATTTCAGATATTTACAACAATTTCAAAAACAAGGTTGATTCGAAATTTGCAGATTGTGCTAAACATCTTCTTTTTGATGTCCTGGACTATATTCGTATATCTTCCATGAGCAGCATGATGAATGATGAATCTGACAGGTATTTTTTTGTTTTAAACTGACTTGAATATAAGAGTTTCATCGGGCATCATTCTTTTTGGGTGTTATTTATAATTTTTCTTTTAGTTTTTGCACAGTCCTGTTTCCCCATCATGTAAAGATGGATGTCATGATACCGATAATCACAGTGCCTATGGTGATTCTAAATTTTCTTTTTCTTCTCTTTAGATTGTTTTATTATTTCTTTGCAACCTTTACACAATTGGTTGGCATTTTTATCTTATTTATGTAATAGGAGAGGAATGTCATATTAAGAAAGATGTTGGCACAAATCTTGACGACTCCGCTGAGCAATTGAAGCCCACTGAAGGAAGATACGTTTTTATCTATGGATGGTCCTGATGTTAACATCGCTGTACAAAATACCGAGAATTTGCATGAATGATTGAGTGTTCACTCTGCTGAGGAAGATACGTTTTTCTGTTTTCAATTTATTTTTAGGTTGAGTTTTTTGTTTTTATTTCCTATGTATGTTAGAGATTCTTTTTTTATTTCTCTCATTATGTGTTGCTGATTTCAAGTATTTTTTATCTTTATATAGTGCTTATATGGAATTCTTGTTTTCAATTTATTTTTAGGTTGAGTTTTCTGTTTTTTTCCTACGTATGTTAGAGATTCTATTTTTATTTCTCTCATTCTGTGTTACTGATTTCAAGTATTTTTTATCTTTAGATAGTGCTTATATGGAATTCTGTACTCCAAATGTTACTCCATATGTTTACAATCTTTAATTCCAGATTTGTTATATTTTAATTCCAAATTATTGCTATATGGAATTTTATTTATGATACTGTGGAATTTAAATTTATTTTTAGGTTGAGTTTTCTGTTTTTATTTTCCTATGTGTGTTAGAGATTCTTTTTTTATTTCTCTCATTATGTGTGACTGATTTCATGTATTTTTTATCTTTTAGATAGTGCTTATATGGAATTCGTGTTTTCAATTTATTTTTAGGTTGAGTTTTCTTTTTTTATTTTTCCTACGTATGTTATGATTCTATTTTTATTTCTCTCATTTTGTGTTACTGATTTCAAGTATTTTTTATCTTTAGCTAGTGCTTATATGGAATTCTGTACTCCAAATGTTACTCCATATGTTTACAATCTTTAATTCGAGATTTGTTATATTGTAATTCCAAATTATTGCTATATGGAATTTTATTTATGACACTGTGGAATTTAAATTTATTTTTAGGTTGATTTTTCTGTTTTTATTTTCCTATATGTATGTTAGAGATTCTATTTTTATTTCTCTCATTCTTTCTTACTGATTTCAAGTATTTTTTATCTTTAGATAGTGCTTATATGGAATTTTGTACTCCATATGTTTACAATCTTTAATTCCAGATTTGTTATATTGTAATTCCAAATTATTGCTATATGGAATTTTATTTATGATACTGTGGAATTTACATTTTTTACCACTAATTGCGTGCACACAATCATAATCCAGCCAATGCAAAGGTTTTTTCATTATTTCCTAGTACAACATATTTTTTTATTAAACTTACATATAATCAATTCAATAATAGCATCTATTTTTATTTATCTTTTGTGGAATTTTGTGATTTTCTCTGATTTGAAAACAGGTGTTATTAAAACTCCAAGGTCAACTAGGACTCGAAATTCTAAGAGTCCTCAACATATCCTTTCTAATAGTTCTGTTGCTACTAGGACAAGATCTAGGAAGAAATTTTCTGATAAATCTCCTGTAAGTTTCAAATTGGTTTAATTTTTTTTGTTTTTTCGTTGGTCATTTTTTATATTGAATTTGAATTTTTCTAATTTTTAGCTATCTGGCCATGATAATTATTCTCAAGGTGCAGATGATGTTCATGTCAGCCATGGTATGGATATTTCAATTTTTATGTATTTATTATATAAACTTTTTTTGTCTCAATTGTAATATATTATCACATTTATCAAAGATGACGTTATCTTTTTCTATGTGTCCACACTTTAAGGCTCTGTTGCTGGTCTTGAATTTCCAGATGGCAATGTTGATATTGTAGTAAGTATACTTAGACGAACAAGTGTTCTTTTCTTTTTTATAGGGGAGACATATTAAATTGATCGTTTTGGATTCCTTATCTGTTCCTGTGTTTATTTTTCAGACTCAAGTTAGCCAGTTTTTTATTTTTTATGTTTTGTATTAGGTTTTTTTTTCATGTGTTATTTGTTTAATACTATTTTTATGTTATAGATTTTTTCAAATTTTATTACAGTTAAATTATTTTTTATTCCAGTTTTGATATACTGTAATTCCAAATTTCTATTATTTGGAATTTTATTTAGAGTTTTGTGGAATTCAAGTATTTTAGCCTTGCAAGTTTCAATAGACGCAGGGGCTGCCTATACAAATAATTTGTTTTTTATTTCACCAAAATTTTTTTGTCATAGATGTAGAAAACAGTGACGGTGTACTATTTTTTTGTTTATTCTGATTAATTTGTTTTGCATGTTATTAATAATTTTTGCACTTATTATTTTTTTAATGTTTTTATGTTGGGTTGTTCATGTAAATCTGGCATATTGAATATTAACTTTTTTTTTTTAGCTGTCTGGCCAACACAATTATTCCCAAGAACCAGGAAATGCTGATATTGATCAAGGTAAGGAGCCTTCTAATTTTATTTATCTTTTTTATAAACATTTTTTTATGAAAATTGTATATATTATTTTTCACAGTTACCATAGTTGATGTTATATTTTCCACATATAGGCTCAGTTCCTGGACATGTATCTCCAGTAGACCATGTTGTCAATGAAGTATGTATGCATAAACAACTATGTTTCGTAGAGCTTGTATAATCGAAAGTTTTGTATATTCTTTTTTACTAAATGTTTTTTACTGGATATTAAATTGATAATGGATTCTCCCTCTGTTGACATGTTTACTTCCCAGACTCAAGTTAGTCACTGTAGTTTTAGATGTTTTTACAGTTTTATGTTTTTTCTTTTGTTTATATTTTTATTAATACTTTTTTTTATCTATTTTGATTGTGTTATTCCGAAATTTGTTTTCCAAATTGTACAGCACATAAAATTAGTTTTATTCCATTTTATGATATACTGTAATTTTAAAAATTTGTTATATGGAATTTTGCTAATATTAAGTTGGAATTTATTTTTTTAGCTCTAAAATTTTCAATGGGCGCAGGATCTGGTAGTTTAAACAATTATTTTTATCTTTTTTAATAATAATTCAAAATTAGCATGATACTGAACATTTATTATTTTTTAGGTGAATTTATTTCTACAAATTTTTTAATTCAATTTTCTTTGTTACTATATTTTTTAAAAATGTTTTTGCAGGCCAATATGTAATTTCTTTTGGCAAACTTTTTGCGTGTGTAGGATCCCATTATGATGTTTCCAATACCTTTTTCTGAAGAAGAAGGTGGTTTTGGCGATGATGATTTTACTGAACAACACTGTGTGGAGTCAGAAGTTCCTTTGGATCTGATTAAACCAATATCTGTTGTAAGTATGTCTTATGTATAATATATTTTTTGGCTTTTACTGGTATTTTTAAACAATTGTTTTAACTTTTCCAATTTTTTTCCTTTTATATTTTTTTTGCCTTTATGTTTTTGTTATTCTGTGTCGCTTAAATTCATTAAGCTTTTGAGCTTATCTAAAGTATATTTTTTGTGTTATATTTTCATGTTTGAAGATTCCCCAAGAATCTGCAAATGTTGCAGCCAATTGTTTCATTAAACCCAACTCAATGCCTTCAGTTGAAGCAGCAAACTTATCCAATCAAACTTTGTCTGGAGGTTCAAACACTACTGAAGGGGGTGCTTGCATTGGCCCCAAAAGAATTGTTAAACCAACTTACATGAAGTTGACTCCATATGTACAACTGCGCGGAGGCCTGTTGTTTCTGCATTGGGGAAAACTTATTATGATATTTTTGTCAAGCTTGCAAGAGACAGTAATCTGAAACGGTTAGAAGCTAGTATATTTGTTCTTGACATTTTTTCATATTTTAGTGTGTGTATATTAATTATTTTTTCCTGTATTTTCATACAGAGATGTTGCTATCAATATCGACAAAAATTACGTATTCTTCAGTGCTTTTGGTGACAGTTTCAAGCCTCGAGGTCTGGTTGCAAGCTGGGTAGTAAATTGTTTTGCTAGGAAACTATTCAATGATCTTCATCCTTCCATCTCAAAGAAGCACTTCTTCTTCCATACTGTTGCAGTAAGTTTGTTATCATGAATTTTATGTGTTGCATATGAATCTTGAATGTTAAATATTGTTGGTTATTTTTTTAGTTTTTCTTCTGATTGATATAATTTTGTTCATGATGACTTTGTACACATGTTTTTTTTACTTTTTTCGAGTTGAATTATGTGCTGATTCCATTTATTTTTATTTTACATAGCTTTTTTAAAATTATGTTTCTATAATAATTGTTGACACAAAAGGTTGAATCTTTGTGAACACACGTGCCGAAGCGTCAAGTCTGTGCTTGCGTCGCAACTAAAAACCAAACGTGCCAGTCAATTTGACCTGTAAATCGACAAGGAATAAATTGTCAGTGACATGGCCCTAATCGGCTTTTAGGAAACAGCCAGATTAGGTATCTAATAATCGGCTTAATAAATCCGATTATTATTCTATCGGTTTAACGTCCGATAGAGCGATAAATACGAACAAACGTTTAAAACTTAAGTTCTTCATCTCTTTTTGTTGTTTTATAGTTAGAATTAGCAATAAATCTATAAATCAATTTAATAGATTAAACCAATATATAGGTCGAATAGATTGGTCAGGCCAAGATAGTATTCAGATCTAGATATAGATGCAAATCAATAAGCCGATTTGAAGAATTACAACTAATAAAGGTAAATACAATGCTAATTGGCAAATAACTAAACGCGCGAGATCCTAAAACAAGTATACACAAGATCGATTAAACGAGACAGTTGCATACATCGGATTTAAGAAACGCACACAAAACAATTGACAGTCGGCATTGCAAATTAAATACATATTACAGATCGATTGAACGATACAGTGTAATATGCGAGAACATGCTAAACATCGGAAAACCCAAGACAGTTTAACATGCTTTTTATACATGAGATCAAGGCGATGCAGCCATGCATACGGGTTACAAGAAGAGAATCGATTATCCCATCGAGATAGCTCTACCTGCGAGTTGAAGCCTTTCGACGAAGTCGATCGGATTCGAAAAGAGTAGTTGTCTTTTTTGTGTTGTCGTCCCCTTTTTCACGATACTTGGGACCGTACTTATACTATTACAAAACCGATACCGATACGACCTAATTTCTCGCAACTAAGCCGTTGAAGACGTCTTCAGATCGAATCTTCATAATCCTTCCGGAGTCTTAACATTATCGGCATTATTTCGTATATACTTCTTTCTTCAGAAAATGAAGCCCATTTTCTGATACGGCCCAAAATCCCGATGAAATTAGCGGCTTTACATTATCCGATTTTCCTATCAAATTTGGGTGTCAACATATGCCCCTAAGTTTGGCAATGGGATCTTCTCATTAGCCGAACTTTCATCTAAAAATCGGATTTTCCATCAATTCATCTTGGAACTATTCACAATTTTACCCCTGCACTCCTCGCTTCTAGCCCATTCTGAGAACACGTGTCAACCCATTACACGACATGGGCCGAAACAGTAACGCCGAATCCCCCGATAAAAACCCTAGTTTTACCGCAGCTATAAATAGGCGGTCACTCGCTGTCACTTTCATCCATTCTCCAGCGCACAAGCCTCCTGCATCGGATTTCTGGAGCTCTAAGGATTTCCAACGCACAGCCACTTTCCGCTCAACTTCTAATCGGCAAATATGTCTTAGGTACTATTCCGCTGCTCAGATTCTGATGCTTTGTATTCTTTGGGCCCGATAGGGGAGAGAGACCCAACAACTTTCATAGATCATTCGGTAGCAAAGCTTCCGTTGTTTGCCAATGAGCTTAGTATGAACAGTTGGAAATCGGCATTCCGTTCCTGGCCTAGCCCGATCAAGGGATATAAGGACTGTAGCTCTCGGGTCTATAGCCAGAAAAAGGAACAATGGGATGAATTAGGAATTACCGATGACATCCTTCTTTCCTTGCATCCTCCTCCAGCGGACGAACCTTTAATGGCATCGGCATGCTTCTGTTGTGACACAGCTAATGCTTTTCTCTTCCCAACAGGACCAATTAGCCCTACGCTTCTGGATGTAGCCATGTTAACTGGTCTAAGTCCTGACGGCGAAATGCTATCGGCTTTTGACTTGTCTGCTACCCTTAAGCTAGTTCCCGAAAAGAACTTTGGCTGGCAGCACTACAATATTAGCACCCATCAGCAAACAGGCGATGTTGAGGACGAAGAGCACATCGCCTTTTTGAACATGTGGCTGGACAGGTTCTTTTTCTATGGTCAATCCCTTAGCCCCAGCAAAGTCTACCAAGGAGTAGCCGAAGCATTGGCAGCAGGGCAAAAACTAGCAATCGAAAAATACTTGCTAGGAGCAACCTATTGGATGATGCACGAGATCGGGGAAGGTCTCTGCTCCAAGAAATCCGAGTACTCGGTTGGAAATTTGGGTGGCCCTTTCTGGTTTGTTTGTCTGTTTTTGAAACTTCAGATATACAACTCCATAGGGGAACTTAACTTCGGTCTAGAATTTCCGAATGAAGATGAATCCGGTGGCAACGAGCGCCCCTGCAGATCCTATGGAGAAATGACTTCAGTCAACTGCAATAGAAGGCGCCTGAATCAAGAGGATTTCTCCCATTCCTTGGCCGCATTTTTCACCATGTCTGAATCAGAATATGGGCCAGAACAGTTCAACCCTTATGTCTGAATCGAAAGAAAGCAGCAATGACAACACCGATTTTGATGATTCCGATGATAGCGATGACAAAGAGGAAAACTCTTCTGAGACAGGAACCTCTTCATCGGACTCAGACGAAAGAACAGAATCCCAATATCATGCATCGTCTTCTGAGAACGAGGTCACTAACTTGCGTGCGTTTACTAACTCATATCGTTCTTTTTCCGATAACTAACCTTGTGTTATTTTCCTTTTCAGAGCGGAGATAAGCGCCCCAGGGCGAAGCTCGTTGGGGAGGAAGCTGGGCGCCTCCACTTGACGGCCAAGTCCGCATCGGCATTCACCCAAGGGTCCTCTCAGCAACCCAAAAAGAGAGCTATAATTGGCGTATGATGAACATTCTCCTAAAATCCGATATCTTACATTCTTGATCAATAGGGAGACCCGATGGTGACACCGGCCAAAAGAAGAAATTAGCCACCAAGAAACCAAGACCCCAAAAGGTGCGTACACCCGATAGCACGGAGTCTGTATGTGACAGTATGCACATGATTTTCCTCAGATTTTCATAACTTTCGTTCGACCCTTTTCTTATCGGAATTTTTATTTCAGGACACCTCTCCCATCCAGAAGAGGAAGGATGCCATACCTGCACCTCCGCCGGCATCGTAGACACCACCAACCTTCAACCCCCAAGATGTAATCGAAAATTTCTTACCTTAACTTATGAAATTCTTTAAATCCGATCCCTTGTAACTTTAAAATTTTTCTTTTCCAGCATATGTTTCAACCTCGAAGCCCTGTTCGGGTAACTGTAGTATCCACGCAGGTGATAACATATGATGGGGGGAAAACCGACGAGCTGAATTTCGATCCGTCCAGCATGGACTGGCTCGACAATGACCTGGAGATCTTATCTTCTCCGATCAGGACATCATCCCCTCCGGTCGCCGTCGCCAATCCACCTGCCGCAGAACAAGCTAAGGCCAATCGGTTTCTTCCAGATACACTCGCAAAGCTGAGGCAGATGTGGGAGCTAGTTGGCAACGAATTGGCTCTTCTGGCCAATCCATCTGCTATACGGGAGATTGCAGATTCTATCAAGAAAATTCTCCCAGAGCAGGTGGTTTCAGCCATCCAAAAATTGCTGCCTCTTGGGGAGAATAAAGCCGATTTCGAGGTTGCGTTGGATCAGCTCCATCAGAGGGAAGCTCTGAAAGACGCTGAAGCAGAGCTCAAGGCGCTCATTCAAGATGCCAACTCCCAAAACGATAAACTCCTCAAGCTGAAGTAAGAGGTCGAATCAGCAAAAGCTGCTACCTCCAAAGTAGTTTCAAGGGTCAAATCCTTGGAACAAGAATTGGAGAAGACAAGGAAAACCAAAGCGACCGCTCGCTCAAACTTTGAGGAGTCCAAATCGGTAGCCAAGGAGCAGTATGGGATAGTGAAGGCTTGCGGCCTGGCAGTATTAGATGCCAAGAAGAAAATGCCGATTGTGCCCGGATCAGTCGAGGAAGATACCGACACTGTCAACCAGATTCGCGACACAATAGCTAATGCCGCCGCAGCCATTTTTGAGTTTTGCGATTAGATGGCCCACGAGCCAGTTTTAAAAACATTGTTCTATGGATAGATCGGCAATGTTTGCCGATAAACACTTGGCCCATTGGGCGCAAAACATTCAAGGCCATCGTGCCTTTGTAATAATTTTATTTCCATTATGCATATTTCCCTTTGCTTTTACCAATGTTTTTGTCTAGAGGCGATTCATCAGAATCGGCTTTTGCTCAACAGCAACGTGTTGAGTGAAATACCAACGTGTTCGTCGACATTTAAACTATAGGTGATTGATTTAAAAAATCGGCTTTTGTAAACTTCTCTACTCAAGCTCCAACCCAAACACTTGGATAATATCTCTTCAAATATTTAGCATTAATCGCTTTACCGAAAACTTGCCCCTCAAGCGTCTCCAAAATATATGCGTTTCCAGGAACAATCCGATTGATCTTAAACGGCCCTTCCCAATTTGGATACCATTTCCCGTACTTAGGATCTCTGGAACCAATCGGCAAAAACGTTTTCCATACAAGATCTCCCACTTCAAAAGTTTTCGGTACAATCTTCTTATTATAATATCTTGCAACTCTTTACTTGTCGCGCTTAATATGCTCCAAAGCTTTTAAACGAACTGCCACCATATCATCGAGTTTATCCACCATTAGATTCTTGTAATCATCGGCTTTTACATTATTTTGTTCTTCAATCCTTGTAGATCCGATGATAGCTTCAACTGGTAAAACAGCCTCCTGGCCATAAACCAATTCAAAAGGTGACACCTTGGTAGCCCCATGCTTAGCAATCCGATATGCCCATAGGGCATCTGCCAAAGTATTATGCCAATCCTGCGGCCTTTCATCGATTTCTCTCTTAATTAGCTTTATAGCACTCTTATTAGAAGATTCCGCTTGGCCATTTGCTTGAGCATAATATGGCGAAGAATTGATCGTAGTGATTTCTAAACTTCGAGCATAATCTTGGAACGCTTCTGACATGAATACGGATCCTTGATCCGTACTGATAGTTTGAGGAATACCAAATCGGTAAATTATATGTTCTTTAACAAAATCGATCGCTTCGGTGGCTGTTACTTTCTTCAATGGTGTAGCTTCAACCCATTTAGTGAAATAATCCGTTGCCACCAGTATATACCGATGCCCCTTGGACGAGGAAGGAAATATTTCTCCGATCATATCAATCCCCCATCCTCTAAATGGCCACGGCTTCACAATCGGATGCAAAATAGATGCAGGCGCAAGCTGGATATTCCCGAACTTCTAACAATCTTTACAGCCTTTGTAATATTTGAAACAATCTTCAACCATCGTTGGCCAGAAAAATCCTACACGCTTCAACATCCACCTCATTTTATGTGCCGATTGATGTATCCCACAAATACCTTCATGAATTTCTCCGATTGCAACTTTAGCGTCTTCTTCATTCAGACACTTAAGCAACAACCCATCAAAACTCCGATAATATAACTTGTCATTGATCAATACATACCTTTGAGCTTTTCTTTTGAGCTTCCTATCGGCTTTTCCCAGAGGATCTTTAAGATAACCGATAATCTCTGCCTGCCATCCCATCGGGACTGGATTTTCACTTGGAATAATTTCCAATTCCATGATCGGTAATTTATATCCTGATGCTTCTTGAGCTAATTCATTGGCCTCACAATTCTGTTCCCTCGGAATATGCTGAATTGTAAATATACTGAAATATTTAGCCAAATCTGAAGCCCTTTCCAGATACTCCCGAAGCAGTTCACTATGGCATTCATATTTACCGATCATTTGAAAAACTACTAGTTGTGAATCTCCACAAACTTCTACAGCAATAGCTCCAGCCTGAATTAACCACTCTAATCCTTGAATCAAAGCTTCGTATTTCACTTGGTTGTTGGTTAACCCAAAATCCACAGTAACACTGAATCGGTAAGAAACACCACCAGGGGAAACTATAAAAATACCGATTCCACATCGCTTCTGATAAACCGATCCATCAAAGAACATTACCCATCGCAGAAGAATCAATAGATTAATATCTTGATGGTGCGTAATGAAATCGGCTAACACTTGCCCCTTGACGGCCTTTGGAGATTCATACGTTAAATCAAACTCGATGAGAGTATATGCCCACTTTCCGTGACATCCTTTGATAATTGGGGCATTAAGCATGTACTTGACCACATCAGTTTGACAAACCACTTTGCATTCAGCACCCAGCAAATAATGCCTTAACTTAGTGCAAGCAAAGTATAGACAAAGGCAATACATCTCTACTACCGTGTATCGGGTTTTGGATCCAACAACTTTCTGCTTAAATGCATGCTCTTTTCCATTGATCTCTTGGACCAGAACTGCCCCTATTGTCTTTTCCGATACCGATAGATACAATTTAAACGACAAGTTTTCTCTCGAAGTAACCAGAACAGGTGTTTTGATCAAGTACTCTTTGATATCATCAAACGCTTTCTGCTGCTCTGGTCCCCAAACAAACTTATCGGAATTTTTCAACTTAAGCAGTGGAGAAAATGGGATGATTCTTTTCGATAAATTTGAAATGAATCTTCTCAAATAATTAATCTTACCAATCAGCTCTTGCAGGCGAACCTTTGAATCTGGAGGTTTAATGTTCAGAATCGCCTTTACTCTACCGGGATGCACTTCAATACCTCTTTCATGTACCATGAACCCCAAGAACTTGCCGGCTGATACTCCAAAAGCACACTTCTTTGGATTCATCCTTATACCATATTTTTGAAACCGATCCAAAACGGTCACAATATCAACCAAGTGTTGTTCTTCTTCTTAAGATTTGATCACCACATCATCAATGTAAATTTCAACCAATTTACTGATTAAATCATGATAGATCAAGTTCATCCCTCTCTGATAGGTAGCCCCAGCACTAATCAGCCCAAAAAGTCATAACAACCCACTCGAATAAGCCGATAGAACCAGTACATCTAAATGCGGTTTTATTTACATCTTCTTCAGCCATAAAAATTTGATTGTAACCAGCATTGCCATCTAAGAAACTGATAATCCGATTGCCAGAAGCAGCGTCAATTAATCGATCAGCAATCGGCATCGGATATTCATCTTTATATGTTGCTTTATTCAAATCCCAAAAATTAATTCATACCCGAATCTTATCAGAATCTTTCTTCCCAACTGGTACAATATTAGAAATCCAATCAGCATATTTACTTGACCGAATAAACTTCGCATCTAACAACCTTTGAATTTCAGCCTTCACTTGATCATAAATCTTCTAACTAATTATCCATGGTGCTTGTTTCACCGGCCAAAATCCTGGCTTCATTTTAATTTTATGTTCAACTATAGATCGGCTTAGGCCAGGCATCTCATGATATTCCCAAGCAAAGCGATCAGCACGATCTTTAAAAATTTGGATAAGCCGATCTTTATATTCCCGCGGCAACTGTTTACTAATGTAAGTGGGCCTTTATTTACCATCCTTCCCAATATCGACTTTTTCAAGTTCATCAGCCGATATGAAGCCTTGGCCCATCTTATACTCGATTTCCTCTAGAGCCGCGGTTCCCATAAAAAACCCTCATGTCCTTGAGTTACTGACTGTGCCTCTAGCGTCGTTGGCTTGAAGCCCAATCTACTAACGCTGATGAAATCACACTCTTCCAAGGGTTTTCCCGACAATGCTTCCAGGTTGTCATGGATTTCAGCACAATCGGTTTCTGCGGTTAGAGATTCTCCTCTGACCACTTCTATCTGCTCGCCAATCCACTGGATCAAAATCTGATGCAGTGTTGATGGAATACAGCAATTGGCGTGTATCCAATCTCTCCCTAACAGCACATTATAACTTCCTTCTCCTTCAATAACGAAGAAATCTGTTGGGATTATTTTGCTCCCCATAGTGAGCTCTACCACTAGAACTCCCTTTGCTTCAGTTGGATTCCCATTAAAATCGCTTAATACCATATTAGTCTTAAACAAATATTCTATAGACTTTCCAATTTTCCGACAGACAGAATACAACATTAGATTTACAGAAGCTCCACTATCCACCATCATTCTGAAAATCGGTTTTCCATTCATATAACCCATAATAAACAATGGCTTCAAGTGCAAACGGGAACTCTCAGGTTTCTTAAAAATAGCATCTTCAGCTCCAACTACCAACTCTATAGCAGCCTCTTCATAATCACTCATGAATTCCCGAGGCAATATGCAAAGCATGTTGGTAGCAATCGAGACTTCATCAGAATCTGCATTAGCATCTATAATAACAGCCGATCTCAGCTTAGGCCTCCATTCCTGCCTGCCCCTGGCAGGTCTCATCGGCTTTACTTGCTCCAACAGAGCATCTCTGAACTTTTCAGCTTCCGCCACCTTCGCCTCAGTATTTCTCATCCGTTGCAAGCGCCGCTTCTGAGATTTCGTGATTCCACTTGAACACCATTGTTGTAATGGCATCTTGGGAGGCCGATGCACATCGGTATTTTTATTCGTTGGGACTTCTTCGGCTTTCTCCCTAGGAAACACCAGCCGATCCTTTACCGATGTTCTTTTTGGCGAAAGAAATGCGTGATTCATGGGACAATTCTCCAGAGTAGGCAACGACATCCTCTCTTCCCAGCAATATCAAAAAAAGGACAATCCCAATGCTCCATCTCCCAATCTTGATCCCTTCAATTCCTTTGAACAGTCTCAGGAGTATTTGATTCGATGCTTCTACGAGATGTATCGGTCATATTTTTCCAACA
>SPJY01034322.1:0-24099 GCA_005191435.1 Raddia distichophylla | reverse complement strand
TTCATTGCCGGCAGTGACCCTCCAGTTAGTCACCATTCGACAGCCTCCATCTCCGCCCTCTCAGGCTATCTTGGGGAGAGCACGCTAGGCGACGCGGAGCTAGATGACCTGGCGGAGGAGTACCGTATCGAGCGCGGCTCTATGTGCGCCGTCGGAGAAGAGGAGATTCCGGAGTCGGCGGCCGACGAGGCGGTCGTCGTGGAGGCTTTCCTGGCAGCGGACCTACGCTTCCCCTGCGCTCCGATCCTGGGGGAGATCCTTGGTCTGTGCCACGCGGAGCTCTCCCAATTATCCCCCAACGCTATCACCCGCATCGGCAACCTCGAGTGGGCCATGCGGACGGAGGAGACGCAGCTTCGCCCCAGGGTCTTCTGGCAAAAGAAGCGGGTTGGGGAAGATGAAGTCCCCCGCTACGGATCTCTCAACTTCCAAGCGAAGTGAAGCGGTCTGTAGGTCCTCCCGGCGCTAGCAACCAACAGCAAGGAGGCCGATGGCTGGAGTAGGTGTTGGTAATACCAGCACCTTACTGAAGACGAAGCAGCACTTCGCAGCACCGTTGGACCGGTTTGCGCCGTGGATCAACCAGAGGTTACTCTCGACGACGCGAACGAGGCGCAGATTCTTCTGATGCGCCAAGTGCGAGCGAAGATAAGCTTTCGCGACCTAGCGAAGGAGTTCTGCTTGCTTTCGGTGGCCCCCTTGGCTCATCACTTAGGGGTGCTCAACCAGTATGTTGTGGGGCCGGACGGGATGCCAGAGCTGGCCATGCACCGCAAGGACGATCTGGAATCCCTCGGGCTCGGAGCAGCGGAGCGGGCAGCCTATCGCCTCCTTGGCAACTACAACACTAAGGAGCTTGAGTGGAGGGTTCAGGCAGTCAAAGGACCCCGCTGTAGACGCGTGGCCAACTGGGTGGAGCGCACCCTCGGCGGAGCGAAGAGGGCGGCTAGGCCTTCTGCCGTGCCCAAGTCCAAGCGGGCGCGACTTACCGCTGCTTCCCCAATACGCGCAGTGGCCCCTTCGCCCAGCGCCAGCGATGGAAGCAGCACCGGGAGCAGCAACACCAGCGAAGCAAATGGCGAGGAGGTCGCCAGCAAAGGAGCCGCTAAGGGCAGTGTCCATGCCAGCGGGGGGAGTCAACCCGCCGTCCCTCAAGATACCTCGCCAGTCCTCGAAGCCCTCAAGGGTCATCCTTCGTCGCTAGGTTCCAGCCGGGGCTCCACTCCAAGTCCCTTGCCGGAGGAGGAGTCCATCGATCCAGCTGGCAAAGTTGCTGGGGGCGCCTCTGAGGAGGTCGTCATTGTGTAAGAAGGCCGACGCTCCGTTCCGCGCTCCCGCCGGTGAACCTCAACCCCTTCCCTTTTCCTTGCCCTCTCTATCCTTCCTCAAGATGAACTCCCCCGTGGATGTAAGTTCAGAGGAGGACAAAGATCAGCCCGTAGAGCAACCGGCGGCCCCGGAGCCATCGCCGGTCCCCCCAGCTATCGTGCCTGAGGAAGAGCACTTGGAGGAAGAAGGGCCCTCCGCGGACGAGGGATGCGTGGCGAGCGAGGTGGCGGAGGTTCCCGAGTGAGGCGTCGCCCGACAGAGGAACCTGCTGCTCCTCCACCTGCAGTTCCTAGGGTGAGGGTGAGGGTTGGATCTGCAGGGGACCGCCCCTGGATACGATAGTGGAGATAGCGATGTTGGATGCCCTCTCGTCTTCAGGGGTGGCCCCATCGCCCGGCCAGGTGAAACTTAGGAGACCGGGGTGGATGTTAGTGCCCCCGCGCGGCCTATGGGCTTGATCGTGGGGGACCTGAACATCCGCCCCGATGATTGACCTGCGCTCCGCGCCCTCAGCGGGATATTCGCCGAGCCCTACCTTCTGGCCGTCACGAAGGAAATGAACGACATGGACCTGCATCAGGCCACCTTGGACAATCTTACGAGGGTAACTGCAGCTATTTCCTTTTGTTTTCTTCCCTTAATCCCTTCGGGTTTATGCACTAACCCTTCGTGTCGCCCTGCAAACTTGTCTTCTTGCCTTCGGCACCTACGGTCGCGAGCGGAAGAGGCACGCCGAGATGAATCGCATGGAGGGAGCAATTCCTCCGAGAGAAGGCGGTGCTTGAAAGGAAGCTCGGCATCGCCTGCAACCTCACCGAGAAATACTTGGGCGAGGTCATGGAGTTAAAGGAGCAGGCCGTGGACATGGCCGCTGCGCTCTGGGAGCGCGATGAGGCAAAGAAGGAAGCCAGGGCCTCCCAGCTGGACGCGGCCAGATTCGAGCAAAAGATGAAGAAATCTCAAGATCGGGTCGAAGAGCAGAAGACCCTCCTCGAAGCGAAGGATCGGGACAACGCTCAGATGAGGGAGGACCTCACCGTAGCTCGCGAGGATCTCTGTAAGACCAACGCCCGCGCTCGGAACGAGCGAGTTCGGGTCCTCCAAGCGGAGGAGCGGGGAGGGGCACTACTTAAGGAGATGGAGGAGCTGAACCGTGCTGTGGGCGAAGCACGGGAGGCCTTCCTGTCGGAGATGCCCCGTTTTGGGATCGAGATCCCGGAGATGCCCCTCACCTCTGGTATTGAAGCTGCGGAGTTCCTCAAGGCCGTCGCCCGGAGCGTCGCGAAGGCTGGATTCTCCTTCGCCAGCCGTGCGGCTCAAGTGGGTGCTACAACCATCTTCCGCGTTTTGGAGGCCGGGGGCTGCTCCTATGTGGTTGGGCTCGGGACCTCGTCTCCTACCTTCGGAGAGGCGGCGGGCATTCCCCCCGCTTCTCCCGCTGCAAGCCGATCTGCCGTCCGCTTCTTCTAGGACTTCTGGAGGGCGCATGGTGAGGAGCTGGCGCGAAGCTCCGTCCGAGGGTCAGCAAGGCCAAGCAGTGGAGCAGGGCAACCGAGCAGTCGCGCCACTAGTTTTTCTATCCTTCGCCCTAACTTTTTGTGAAGTACTCGGAATGTAAATTGTCTTTTAATTACGAATGTATGTCAATGCTTCGCTTGTCATTTTCCTTCCCTTTTCGTAATCAGTATCTTATGATTGATTGTGAATCGTTTAGTGAGTACCTCGCTTTGAGGGGCGAGGACTTAGCGCTAGGGCGTGCCTCCAGCCCCTAGGCCAAGCAAAAGTTCAAGTTGAGGGGTGTGTTGACGTTAAATAAACACCAATTTTATACGTCAACATATTCTGGAATTCTGGCATTTCGGAGGGGCAATCAAGGTTTATACTAACATTTTATTTATTTTAATAAAGTTCACAAGTTTTGATGAGTTTTAGGTCCACAGGTACAAAATGGGAAGAACCGGAGCCGAACCGGGCAAAATGTGAAAGACCGAGATCGGCGACTAGAGGGGGGGTGAATAGGAGCCCGACGCTTTTTCGATCAACATCACCCCAATGACCTCTTTGACACGGCATCAGACGCTTTTGATTTCTCGTTAACTTGATGCACTCTTGGACCCTTCATCGAACACTTGGCATGCATCATATACACCGGTAGACTTGCCTCCTCATAGACAAAACGTCGAACACCTCTGTAAATGTGAGTAGTGAAACCACTGTCTTCTTGCTGATGCAGCCAGCTAAGAAACAAGGGTAGAAGATGCCAGTTTTGGAGTGGATGTGGCTGCTATCTAGTCCGTGGAAGCCGTGCCGCCGGCAATGCTTGGTGGTGGAGCTGTGCTGGGACGCCACCTAGCTGCCGTGCACCCCCAGATCTGGACACCGTGGCTCCTCTCCTCTGGTTGCTGACTCTGGACGCATGGGCGGAGTAGCCACCGGCCTCCTCCTGGCTGCCCACTCCCTTTCTCCCTTCTCGCTCTAAACACTCTACCGTGGACTCCATGGACAGGGTGCTGCCTTCTCTCAAATCTCACTCCCTTTCTATCTAATCTCTGATCTCTCTCTTACAGCAAGGGAGATGGGCCACTGCCCTTATAGCAGGGGAGAAGCACGGGCTTCACCTCTCTCTCAATCTCTGTCTCTTCCCCACGCCGACTCCTGCGGCCGTGCCCGGGCCACGCCGCCCTATCCTTGGTGCTGGCGCCGCCATGAGCCACCAGGCCAGAGGACGCCGTGCCTGCACCGAGCTGCCGCGGGAAATTTTTTTTCATGACACTCAATTGGTACCCTCATTTCTAGAAGACACTAAGTTGCCTTCTAATTTCTTGGAGACACTCCGTTCGATAATTTTTCACTTCTGCGACAACAGTTTTACATTCCTTAAGCTATGTATTAATGATTTTTAGGAGAAAAGACCAAACTACCCCTGATGTTTAACCATTTAACCCCATTTTTTCCCTTCTTCTTTCACCCCTGCACGGCGCCGCCCCCAGCCCGCGCACCTCGTTCGCCTCGTCGCTCCAACTCCGGCGACCTCCACGCCGCTCCAACTCCGGCGACCTCCCCGACTCCACCCCACGAGCTTTGCGCACCCCTCTCTCTTCTCCGTCCTCCCGGCGCGTCCCATCCCCGCGCGAGCACCACCTCCTCCTAAAAGCGGCGGCGCGGTGGCTCACGGGCCCTTCCTCCAACGGCACGGCCGCGAGATCCGTGCTCCAGCGGCACGGTGTGGCGGCGCTGACCCCCTGCTCTGACGTGAGCACGGCGCGTCGATGACGCTTGGTGCGACGACGGCGCGCTCCTCCGAAAACGACGACGCCCGGCGCGGCGGCGGCGCGCTTCTCCTCCGGCGAGGCGATGCCTCATCTGTACGGATCATGCCTTAATGTGGAATTAGATGGCTTGATTGTCTCAAAGTGTCATGAAAACAAAAAATTAGCGAACTGAGTGTCTCCTAGAAATTAGAAGGCAACTTAGTGTCTTCTGGAAATGGGGGTACCATTTGAGTGTCATGGAAAAAATTTTTCCCCTCCCTTTGCCGCTGGACCAAGCCGCCACCTAGGGCGCAGCCGGTGCGCCGTCGCTCTGCCTTGCTGCCGACCAGAGGCCGGTGCTGCCATTCGCCATGGCCAGTGCCTGCGGCCTCCACCTCCTTCTCTACTCCATGCCGGCCACTCTCTTTCTCCTGCTCTCTCATGGATGCCTTCCCCCTCACAGCATCTCACTCTCCCGTGGTCTCTCTCTGTCCACACTCTCTCACGGTGGAGCTCCCTCTGGTCTCCCTCCCGATTCCTCTCTCTCTCTCAATCGAGCACACGGCCGACGGCTGCCATGAGAGAGGTGGCTGCTGGGAGGATGAACCCTAGCCGTCCCTCACTCTCCCCCTTTTTCCTTCTTCTATTTTTTTCTATTCTTCTCTCTATCTCTCTAGTTTTCGAGATGCAAAACAAATAATTGGAGAAATAATTCTGATATTTTCTGGATATTTGTTTCACCTTACAATCATGGGGAGACCCCTCTCTCCCCTCACACCTCTCACCTAGGCCTACATGGTGGTGGAGTTCGTTTACCCTAAGCCTCCACCCCTCCTTATATAGCCACCCTAGGGAATATTCCCCCGAATATTCCGGCATCCCGGGAATATTCGGTACCGAGCCACGCAGGGCCCGCACCGGGTTTTCTCGCAGAGGCTAACCCGTAACCTCCAGGGTTTTAACCACACCGGCTAACCCAGAACCGAACCAGGGTTTTCCTAACCCCCGTTACCTAGACTGGCTGGGATTTTAAATAATTAAGATATAGAGGATTATCTCTTTAAACCCTCGTTCCCTGTGGATTCGATAACTCTAGGAATACTCCTGGTGAAAACTACAAGCGATATCCGTCCGCTTGCGGATTAATTTCTTTGAGCGTAAGTATCGCCAACAAGTTTTCTGGCGCCGTTGCCAGGGAACGCAGCGGTTTTTCAAAAAAAAAGAGATAAAATTTTTTCCAAAACCTACATCTAAATTATTTAATCTACCAACCTAGTTTAACGGGAATTACCCTGCTCCGTCTTTGTTCTGTGGAACTAGCAGAGCGGTGGATGACCGGTTTTGATCTCCCGGAAAACTTTCAACAAAATCCGGAGTCACTGGTGCGAAGGACAAGACCTCGAGTCCTACCTCCGCAAATCCATGTCTCTGAGTTATCAAACCTCACGAGCAATCCTTTCCTCGTCACCGAGACACCTTCATCATCGATGGTTGCCGAGAAGACCATTCTAGAATTCTCAGCCCCGTTAAGCACCAATGTCCCCACTGGACCTGCCACCAATGTGGGTAACGGTGGTTTCAAGCTAACCAGCTGTTATCAACATGGTTCAGGCAAGCCCCTTCTTTGCACATCTGCAGCACTTCCTTGAAACCTGCAGTACCTTCACCATAAAGGGTGCAACTCCTGATGCTGTCCGGCTACGCCTTTTTCCGTTCTCATTGATCGGAAAGGCAAAATAATGGTTTTATGCCAACAAAGATGCAGTCTAACCTTGGGAGAAGTGCTTCAATGCCTTCCTCACCAAGTATTTTCCACTGGGCAAAACCAATGCCTTGTGGAACAAGATTTCCGCATTCCAGCAAAACACTGATGAATACATTTCGGATGCCTGGGAACGACTTCAAGAATATATACTGGCTTGCCCCCATCACGGGATGCAAGACTGGTTTATCATTCAAATCTTCTATCATGGGCAGAACCGTACTGCCTGAGAGCACCTCGACGCTACTTTTGGAGGAGCCTTCTTTTCGCTCAGTGTAAGTGTTGCCCATACTCTCATTGAGAAGATGGTCTCGAGCCAGGGATGGAACGATGAACGTTCACAGCCGCGTACTCGAGGAGTCCACCAAATCGACAACATGGATATGCTTGCGGTCAAGACGGACTTATTAATAAAGAAGCTAGAAGCACCAAATCAAATCGTTCAGGTGCTCGAATCTCGCATGACTTGCGAGGTTTGCGGGAGCCTTGGACATTCTGGAGACAACTGCACTGAGACCGTACCGGAGGACGCAAACTTCATCAACAATGGGTTCCGACCTCAATCCAACTACACATTGGGTTGGAATTCGAGGCTGAACTTCTCCACCGACAACCGTCTTCAATGAGGTAACAATGGTAATTTCAATCGCAATAAATCTCCTCTAGATGATGCAAATGCTCAGCAAAAAGTAAATGATAGCATTAGTAGGAAATTTCTTGCTAATGATAAAATTCTTGAGAGTATTAATTCAAAACTAGAAAGATTTTTAACTACCATGCACAGTCAGATGAGCTTTAACAAAATGTTAGAAACTCAAATTGCTCAATTGGCTGGTTCAATCCCTACAATTGCTTCGGGAAAGTTGCCTGAACAGCCGGAGGCTCCTCCGAAAGAAAATGTTAATGCGGTCGCAACCCGATCGGGTAAAACTACCCGAGACCCGCCGTAAACTAACACTGCAGGGAATGAGGATGACATCTCCGACGAAGAAGAGGAGAAAGGTGAGCACGATGAAGAACCACGAGAGGAGTTGCTGAAGACGACGAGAAGTGAAGCGCGGACCAAGACAAGTTTCGCTGAATTCACCGACACGCAACTGCTACCCTTCCCACGTCGCCAACGCAAGTCAACTGCGGACGCGCAGTTTGGCAAGTTCGTTGAGGTAATTAAGCAATTATATGTCAACATACCATTTATAAATGCGATGCAGCTACCAACATATGCCAAGTACCTGAAGAACATCCTCAACAACAAACACCCGTTGCCGATGTCTGAAGTCATTAAGTTGACTGAGGAATGCAGTGCGGCGATCTTGAACACTCTCCCTAAGAAAAAGAGGAATCCTGGCTACCCCACCATCTCATGCTCCATTGGTGCACAACACTTTGAGCATGCTCTGTGCGACGTCGGAGCAAGCGTCAGCATCATGTCCAAGGTAATTTATGAAAAATTGAATCATTCTACCTTGTCGCCTACTGGCATGACACTGCAGCTGGCGGATCAATCGATTCGCCATCCAATTGGAGTCGCGGAGGACATACCAGTGAAAATTCAAAATTTTCTGGTACCCGTGGATTTCGTAGTGCTAGACATGGAAGTAGACACCAAGACGCCTCTCATTTTTGGGAGGCCATTCTTGAGCACGGCGAATGCAACGATCGATGTTGGTGCAAGAGAAATTCAGCTCAACATTAACGGCCGAGATGAAACATTCAACTTCAAGCCAAGAGCTGAACAATGCTCACAGGTACGCACATTTCGTGGTAAAAATCCTAAACCTGTGCAGGAGGAAACAAGGGCTATACCAAGACCTAAGGTGGATAGCCTTATTGCTACGATGAGGAGAACTCTCCAATTGTTGGACGAGCTGCTGCGTCGTCCATATTAGAAGGGGAAGGAGAACAAGGGGAAATCTAAGCCCTGTCGAAAGAAACATGCAGTCAAGAAATCGGAGCCGCAAGGAAAGATCAACGCCACTTAAAAAGCTCAGATCAAACAAATTTGGCGTAAGAAAGAAATTCAACCGGCCGCAGCAACTTCGGCTGCAGAACCAATTCAAGACAATTGAAGGTTGAAAGCGGTTCGACTCGTCGACCGCGAAGACAAAAATTCGAGCCTTCACCGAGAGGTAAGCCTTCTTGCATTCATATTTATTTTTCATGCGTTTTCTACAGCATATTTAATTTTTACCATGTATTTATCCTGCCTATAAAAATACAAAAATATCAAAAAAATATTTTGGTGGAAAAGTGAGGCCGACCGGCCCCACCTAGGCCGGCCGACCCACTTCTTTCAGCCAACCACCCCCAAGTGGATGGGCCTTTTCACCTCATTTCCACCTCTCATTTTCCACTACACCCACCTCTCTATCCATTTAGGCACTACGTAGGGTAATTTGTCTTCCTTAATCTTGCATTTTGTCCCATGTTTATCACTAATCATGCATTAAGAAAATCTATAAATACGGGAGTGACCTACAGGATGAGATCGCATCCCTACGGTGATTGCAAGATCTCGCCTGCAGTTCTCCTTTGCACTGCATATTTGCTTTCATCTGCATGCATACTGTCAACAAAAAATTGAGCAAAAATAATTTTTGTGGAGGCAAAGGACTACTAATTTTGACGACTAATTTTGGACGACTAACCCGTAAATATTTCCATATATCCTTCGGGTATTTTTCCGACCTAACCTTTGCAGGAAAAATGTCGTCATGGTTTGGAAAGTTTGGCCGCACCATTGCGAAGGGCTTGCACAAACGTTTCAGCTCGTCCAGCTTGGACCGGACTCATACTCCGACCGAGGTCGTGGAGAGCCAATCAGAGGATACAATGTCTGTGGATTCCCAATTTTTGGGATACCACGACGAATATTCTGAAGCCCCAACAACCTCCGGGGCTGGCCCAGCCCCGAGGATGAGGATTTTGGTGTCGGAGGAGCAAATTATGCTCCATACCGACTGAGAGCGGCAAGTCTTCAAAGCGCTGAGGCGCCGGTCTTTTCAGCACCATGGACTTATGACCCGATGTTACTGATCAATACCGGCCTACTGGACGAATTCAACGAAGCCTTCCGAGCCATCGGATGGGAGAATTTCGCGCCCATTGTCGAAAAAAGTTCACGCCTTCTAACCCTTGAATTTTTTAGTACTTTACGCATTCTTGATGGTGGAAATAGATACTATTTTAGATTCTTTAATGAAGAATTTGAGTGCTCATTAAAGAACCTAACAAGACATCTAGGCTTCTCCATCATGTGTAGAGGTACTCTTGATAGGTTAGCGGGTTTTGATCATAATGAATTCTGGAAATCCATTTCTGGCAAATGGTATAACAGCACTAACAAACCTCGCATGAACGATATTCACAACCCCACTTTTAGGTTCATGCATAGGTGGTTAGCAATGGTAATTAATTCTAGGCTAGACATGCGCATTGTGCGCCTTGATGAGCTGCAGTATCTATTTGCAATGGTCAACAAAAAGCCTGCCAATCCGACCGCAAATATGGTAGTTCACTAGGTAGAGATGATAAACCAAATGGGGGATATTGACTGCACGTTCCTAATCACCCGCATTGCGGAGGGTATGGGACTGTTAGAACATTGTGAATTGGCCTTTCTAGACACACAGTTTCAAACAATTGGAAAGGACCACTTCATCCAAGGCCACATCCTTCGGGCCGATGAGTCGGACATTCATTTCATGAGATTTCCGAGCACCACCGCTGAGATCTGTTTGCCTAATCCAAGGCTCGGAATCTACAGAGCTCGGACGCTAACCATCAATTTTAGAGCCTTGGAACCCCATAGGCATAGCATCTCTGGCCCTATGACACGCAGCCGCGCACGCCAGTAGCAAGAGCAGCCTGAGCCCAATGAGCCCACCACGATCAGTGGACGGGGGCAGCTGCGGCCCCTCATCACTCCGACTTTACTGCGGGTTGGGATCAATGGAATCCGTCCGCCTTTGCTCCACACGAGTATGGAGGTTGGGGAACGCACAACTATGAGGCCGGAAGCTCACAGTATTATGATGCCCGATGGACCCACTCACCTCGTGAACAAGGACCCAAGATAGGACGGGGAGGACCATCGTCGGCCCACTACCCTTCCTACTTCGAGTCCTGAGCACAGGACGTCCATGCCTTAGAACGGAGAATGGATACCTTAGTTGATGACATGGGCCACGTACACCAAACGTTGGCCCAGCACACTAGGTACCACGAGGACACCACCCATGACCTTAGAGCCAACACCACCACGACACAAGCCGCGAAACGATGCCCTTGCGGCATGGTTCCAGCATATTGGTTTTGACCCTCCAGCTCAATAGGTGTGTCTTGCTCTCCATCGCTGCCTGCTATTGCTGCCTTGCTTAATGTCTTGACGTGCCTTGCTAGTACCCTGCCAGATGAGTTTCCAATTGTTCTTGCTTGATCTGCCTTGCCAGAAATCTCAAATTGCTTCGCTCCACATGTGAATAAATTTAGCTTTGTTCTTAGTTAATAGTATGCCTCATATAAAAAATATATATAAATATTTAAAATTATAAAAATTTGCAAAATCTAAAAATACTAAAAATATTTTCCTTTGAATAGAATGTATAAATGTTGATTTTACCTAGCAAGGATATGATGAACATTGCTCTATTATTGTGATATAAATACTAAGTCTACTATTTAGTACTCTCATTTAAAGTTTGACAATTATTGGTATGAGTAGTCATCCTGCTTAATCTTGCCCATCGAGTGCTGACATTGTTGAACCAATTCTAAGTTGTTGAGGGATATGATATAACTAAGATAAGGACCTAGTTACTTATGTCCATACTAAAGCATAGTCTCGGAATTTATTTTGAAAAGAGAAAATTATTTTTAAGTTCCTCATTAGACTCTTTGATTGTGTTGAGTTTTGTCAAAGCCTTCATTTAGCCACTTTGATTGTGTTGAGTTTTGTCAAAAGTAAATCCTTAGGAATTAGTGCTCTTCAAAGCTGCTCATTTCCTTTCGCGTACCCTTTGATTGCTAGCCTCTTGTATCTGGTAATGCTGAATTCCATATTGGGATACGGGCATACATCTTGCCAGATATTTCTTCCTACATAAATAAGCCAAGTTCTTTTTCGTGAGTCCACCATATACCTACCTATTTGGTCCACCAAAAAGACTTTCAAAATAATAAAAGAGTCATTCCTCAAAATCATAGAAAATTGAGGCAAAAAATAATGAATGAAAAGAAAAGAGGAAGAGAGAACCATCATCTCCTTCTATCTTTATTGAAAAAAAAGCCTCTCAAAATTCTAGAGTGAGGAATGATATCGAATCAAACAAAGAAGTCAAATAGACCTTTCCATAAACACAAGATCCGATGGAGCGGACTCATTAGTACCCTTCATCATTTGTACTTGTGCTTCTTCATTCCTTTGGCATGAGTTCATTCTCTCTCTCATCCCTGGACGTTATTATTCCAATGACCAGAATGCGATGTAGTACCAAATTCTCTAGGATCTATTTTGACTTTACAAAATTATACAACCTAAGTAGGCCACATTTCCATACCTATGAGCTCCACATAATCCTTAGAATAGGAGGAAAGAGGGCCATCAATAAAAAGGCCTGGGTGAGGATTAAATACCACTAAGAGATTTGAGAGTGATATTGAGGAACAAACATTTTATAAAAGAAAAAAAACTCCGAGACATAGCTTGAAAAGTGTTGAGTTGATAAAGTTCTATCAAAGTTATTCCATCTTTCAACCGCTAAAAGGAAAGGGGAAATTTTGAAAACCTCGTGAGTTTGATAAAAGTTAGGGTACACTTGTACGAGTTTTTGTCAACAAATAATGTGGTACAACTTTGTATGCTTAGTATTTATTGTATAATGATATTGGTGCAATTCTGATCCACCGGGTTCTCATTTGAGCTCTTTGCTCGAGGACGAGCAAAAGTTCAAGTTGGGGGTGTGTTGACGTCAAATAAACACCAAATTTATACGTCAACATATTTCGGAATTCCGGCTTTTCGGGAGAAAAATCAAGGTTTATACTAATATTTTATTTATTTTAATAAAGTTCCACAAGTTTTGGTGAGTTTTGGGTCGACAGGTGCAAAACAGGACAAACCAGGGCCAGACCAGGCAACAGGCCAGGCCAGCTGACACACCTAGGTCGGCCGACCCAGCCAAGTCACCAATCCAGCCCTGTCTTCTCCCCTGTGGCATAAAAACACAAAAGGAAGCCATCTAGGCCATCCACTACCATCGGTTTGATCGAATGGACACGATTGCTTCACAAATGAGCATAGGATTCCCTTGGATTCCTTTCTTGCGCAAGTCCATTTGATGCACCAGCTTAAGGGGTTAATCCACACCATCAAGGGAGCATCCCATGCAAAATCCACGGCCGGGAGACGAAGGAGGTGGGTCGGCTGACCTACCTAGGCCGGCCGACCCAAGCTTGAGCCCCCTCGGGTTCCCCTTTGGAGGAGGGATGGATGACACGTGTCCCTACACGTGGAGCACCCCGGTTGGCTACGCAACACTATAAATAGACCCCCTCTCCTCACTTGTAACATAACACACAACACTTTCACATTTCATTCCACTTAGTAGAGTAGCTCTTAGTTAGTAGAAGTTGGGAATTAGAGTCAAGTTTCGGAAGTGTCTTCGGGAATTCGAGTAATAGCACTTGTACCCTTTCCTAATTGTTTCAATTAGTGATATCACTTCATTCTTTGCTATAGTGTTGAACTTTATTTGAGCTGAGTATATCTGCATAAATGAGTTGTGTAGATTTGCTTTACCAGTAGCTTATATTCGTCCGGAATCAGTTTAGGTTCGCACTCATATACTGTTAGAGCCAGGCATTGAACCTAGATCAACTTCTTTTAGTACTGTGGAAGATTGATTAGGAATAGTCGCAGACGTGGTGTCTGAGACTAGGACTAACTCGGTTTACACTCGGGCCACGTATATGTGGTAGGTGGTAGGTGGTGATAGCCCTATCCATCCGTAGATACTAAGTATGTCATGCGTAACCCACAGCGTCCGGCTTTGGACCAGTAGAGCCAAATCGGAATGATCATAACCATTCGGGATTCCAATTCAGGATAGCGGGTGGTAGTGAGTGTCTGAGCTCCGACGACGAATATCAAGTGGACCACTATTAGAATATCCTAAGCTCGCTCAATTAAACTGAATCACACGACTTTGTGAACTTATTTAAACTTGTCTCGTTGTCCTCCCAACTGTCTATCTAGCTAGTGTAGCTTTCTCTTTAATTGTGTGAATATTTATCGTGTGTGTGTGTCCCGGTCTTTTCATTTATCCTAACCCCCCTTACCTAGACTGGCTGGTATTTTAAATAATTAAGATATAGAGGATTATCTCTTTAAACCCTCGTTCCCTGTGGATTCGATAACTCTAGGAAAAGTTATACTATAACATTGAGCCTAATTCGGCCTCGGTAGACCCTGGAGGGCATACTCGTGTAACTTCGTATAATGTATGCTATACGAAGTTATTACGATATATGAGTTGGGCTACGGTGCTTCGCGAAGTACATATGCGTTGGTGCTTCGCATTCGGTTTACACAACCTATGACCGATCTAAATGATCCGAACCGGCCATTTTCATCTTCTAGTTGATATGAGCTCACAAACAAAATTTTATATTATTTTGATTTTTTAACTATTTTAAACGATTTTTTTAAAATTCATGATCTAAGTTATTACGGAGCCTCCTAAAAGGCTGGTTTTAAAAAACTCTAGATTGAGGAATGATCTCAAATCAAATAAAGAAGTCAAGTAGACCTTTTCATAAAGAAGTCAAGATTCGTTTAAATAAATTTTGCATTTGAAATATACATGAAAATTCCTAAAAATACTATTATTCATTCTAATCATTTTGGCTTAAACAAAAAATTTAAAAAAATTCTAATGTATATTTTAAAGAATTTTACCAATTTTCACCGATTTCACCTATTTTGTCATTTTTCCTTAGAAACCATGGCTAACCACGAAAAACCACTGGTTAACCGTGAAAAACCGTGGCTACCTACGAACAAAACCGGAAAGACGGAGTTCTGAATTTGGGTAAAAAATCGTACGGCACCGGCAAGTAACCGCTGTTAACGGTTAATCGGCTCCGCGCCATTGCCGGCTCGGAGAGCTTCAACATTTTTGTAAACCCTGCTCCCGCCCCTAGGCGCATAGGGCGCGGAGCGGCGTAGGCGCCGGCCGCTTCGGGGTGGACTTCATGTAAACAATTGCAAGCACTGTTTTTACATGGAAAATACCTCTCCCTTGATGGGTGAGGCAAACAACCACGGGTGGAGAAGCGAATCCGCGCCTCCGGAGCTTTATTATGTATGGAAAAATTGCCTTTACATACTTATTCCACATGTTCCTTCCTCCCTTTTTTTTAGGCATAGAACCTCTTCAATGCTTCAGTGTTCTAGGTCCGTGGAACCTCTTCTCCTTCCAGAGTCACTAGGCGATGCGCCCCCTTCTAGGTGGACTCCTTGATAATGTAAGGCCCCTCCCAGGCCGAATCGAATTTCCCTGTAGCGCCGTGTGATCTCTTCAGCACCAGATCTCCTGGCTTCAAGCTTCGTGGTTTTACTTTCCTATTATGCTACCTTAGCGAAGCCCTTGCGTAGGCTTGCATCCTAAACAGCTCCCGCAATGTCTTCTCCTCCTGTAGGTCACTTGCTATTTCCCTCTCTTCCATGCTTGGTTCACAAATTACCCTCCAAGACTTAACCTTGATTTCTGCAGGGGGGATTGCTTCTTCTCCAAATACCAGACGGTACGGGGTAAACCCCGTGGGCCTGGTGGCGGTGGTGCGCAAGGCCCACAGAACTTTAGGAAGCTCATCCGGCCAGGTCCCCTTCGCTGCCTCGTGGAGCCTCTTGTGGACTCCGTCGATTATGATGCCATTAGCCCTCTCGACAGCTCCGTTAGATTGAAGGTGACCGACCAAGGCGAAGCACACCTCCGCCCCCAATTCCTCTGCAAACTCTTTAAACTTGGCTGAAGCAAACCGAGTGCCGTTATCAGAAACTATCTAAGACGGCACCCCGAAGCGGCATACAATGCTTTTCCATAGGAACTTCCTAGCAGCCTCCGCAGTGATCTTCGCCACTGGCTCTGCTTCGACCCATCGGGAGAAGTAGTCCACTGCCACAAATGCAAATTGCAAGCTTCCTCTTCCCTTGGGTAGGGGGCCCACGATGTCTATCCCCCACTTCGCAAATGGCCAGATGGGAGGGTCTGGGTTCAAGCCGCTGGGCGAAGCTTTTGCAGGTTTTCCCATCCACTTGCATGTCTTGCAAGTGCGAACCAGCTTCTCCACCTCATGCAACATCGTTGGCCCATAGAGCCCCATGCGGAGCACTTTGGACGCGAGGCTACGAGGTGCTTGGTGTGCTCTGCACTATCCCTCATGGACGTCCCGCAGGGCTTCGACTCCTGTTGATATGCATTTTAACCAAGGCGCTGACGCTCCTTGGCAAAAAGAACCCCATCTATCAGGGCATATTTCCTTGACCTGGCTTCGATCCTCTTTGCTTCGGCTCCATCCTTGGTAGACTTCCCTCCAGCAAATATCTATGTATTAGCGTACCCAATCTTTTTCTTGACTCTCGGCCGCAAGACACATCACCTCCGTCGGTACGGACGGCCGGCTCAATACTTCGAAGAGAACCTCTCCAACGGGCATCCTACCGGCCACTGCTTCCTTTGCGAGTTCATCTGCCCTCGCGTTTTCTCCTCTCGGGATAGCTTGTACCGAGATGCCTAGGAATCCCTTCTCCAGCCCGCGAATCACCTCTAGATACTTAGCCATTTCTACATCTCGAGCCTGGAACTCCTTGGATACATGGCCTTGCACCAGCTTCGAATCAGTTTTGATAACTAGCCTCCTAGCCCCATCGCTTTGGCTTTGCGTAGGGCTAACAGCAACGCTTCATACTCCGCCACATTGTTTGTTGACGGGAATTTCAGCTGGGCTACGAGCTCCACCTTTCCTCCGCTGGGCGAGTTTAGTACCGCTGCGGCCCCAACTCCGCTGGCTCCCCAAGATCCGTCTGTGAAGATGACCCATAAGTCCTCCAAAGGCCTCTCATCAGCTGGAGGGGAGGTCCACTCCGCGATGAAGTCGGCCAGCGCTGGCTCTTAATCGCGATTCACGCTTTGAATGAAATGTCAAAGGCAGCAAGTTCTGTGGACCACTTGCCTATCTGGCCGGTGCTGTCTTTGCTGCCCATCATTGAGTCTAAGGGGTAGGAGGTTGGGACCTTAATCCCATGCCCCTGAAAATAATGGCGGAGCTTTCGCAAGGCGAACACCAAGGCATAGGCTAGCTTCTCCATCTGAGAATATCGGAGCTTAGCCCCTTGCAGTGCTTCGGATGTGAAATAAACGGGAGTCTGTTTTCTTGCTTCTTCTCGAACCAGCACCGCGCTCACTGCCGACGCCGAAGCAGCCAGGTAGATCAACAGCTGCTCTCCCGACTTGGGCCTGACCAGCTTCGGGAAATCCATCAATGTCTTTTTGAACCCTTTGAAAGCTCATTTGCATTCCTCCGTCCAGGCAAAGGGCTCCAAAGTGCACAAAGCTCTGAAGAAGGGGAGGTGCAGCTCCGCCGCCCGGGGTAAGAATCTTCCTAGAGCAACCAGCCTCCCTGCCAACCTCTGGACTTCTTTTATGCTCCGGGGGGCTACATCTCCTGAATGGCTCGAATTTTCTCTAGGTTATCTTCAATCCCTCTCTCTGACACAAGGAAACCGAGGAGCTTCCCCGCCCTAACCCCAAACACGCATTTTGAGGGCTTAAGCTTGATGTTAAATTCCTTCAGGCTCTCGAAGGTTTCTTGGAGGTCAAGAGGATGCACCTTCGACAGCCTGCTCTTGACCACAATATCATCCACATACGCTTCCACATTTCACCCCAGCTGCTTCTCGAAAACCCTGGCGATGAGTCTTGCGAAGGTGGCCCCCGCGTTCTTCAGCCCAAACGGAAGGGGGTGATGAACGCAGTGTAGCCCTCGTCTTCTTCCCTCACGTAAACTTGGTGGTATCCAGAGTATGCGTCGAGGAAACTCATCAAAGCGCTCCCTGCCGTGGAATCCACCAGCTGATCAATGCGAGGGAGGGGGAAATCATCCTTCGGGCAGGCCTTGTTTAGATCGGTGAAGTCCACACATATCCTCCAGGAACCATTGGACTTCTTCACCATCACCACATTGGCGAGCCACTCCGAGTGGAGCGCTTTGCGGACAATTCCTGCCCGGAGCAGCTTTGTCACCTCGATCTTCGCCGCTTCCCTTCTTTCATCATCCATCTTGCGGAGCTTCTGCTTCCTCGGCCTTGAGCCATTCTTCACCGCCAAGGAGTGTTGCATAACCTCCCTTGCCACACCTGGCAAATCCGAGGCTTCCTAGGCGAAGATGCCTTGGTAAGCTTGGAGCGTTTCTACTAGTGCTTCTTCCTCCAAGGGGTTAGCTCCGTCCCAATGGTCACCTCCTTCTCCCCGAGAATCCCAGAAAGAGAAATCCTCCGGGTCCTTTCCTGAGGTTTGGGCTTTGCATGCCACTTCTCCTTTGCCTCCACAAACTGCTTCCCTTCCTTTGCCTCCTTAGCTAAAAACACCATCTTGAGAGATGATCCTTCTCCATACTCGATTCTTTGCGCGAGGGCTTGATCCCCCCACACGGTCACCACACCAGCTGGGGAGGGCATTTTTAGACAAATATAACCATGGTGCACCACCGCCCCGAAGGTGGTCAATGACCCCCTCCCCAGCACTGCATTGTGCTGGAAAGGGAGATCGACGACATCGAAGACCACAGGGCGGGTGACCTCCTTCACTCCTTCCCCAAAAGTAACAGGCAACTCCACTTGCCCCAGAGTTTGAATTTGGTTTCCTCTGAAACCCACAAAGGGATATCAGTTGGCCGGAGCCTATCCTTCGGGATCACCATCTGCTTGAATGCGCCGACGAACGGGATATCCGCCGCGCTTCCTCCATCTACCAGCACTCTTCGGACATCGAAGCCCGCCACTTGCGTAGTGACCACCAGGGGATCTTGGCGAGGGAACTGCACCCCCTGTGTGTCATCTTCACAGAAGGTAATTGGAAAACCACTCGGAGGGAAACGAGAAGTAGCCCCTATAGCCATGTGATTGATCTGCCTCGCATACGCCTTGCGCTGCCGTTTGGAAGGTAGGCTCGAAGAGGATCCTCCTGAGATGATGTTGATCACTCTTCGCACATTGTTGACTGGGGGAGGTGGAGGGAGCTGCTGCAGTGGTGGAGGAGGTGGGGGGCTCCTTGATCATAGCAAGGAGGGAATGCCCCCGCCTCCCCTCATACTCCTTAAAGGCTTCCAAGGTCCAGCAGTCTCGTGTATCGTGAGAGGCGTTGTAACCATGATAACCACAATACAACCTCCGATCATCATCCCTTCGGGGTCGGTGACCCTCCGAAGGGCGTCTTGTGCTTCTGGACCTCCGCCTTGGGCTTCTCTGCCTCCCCCTCGAGGTCTCTTCGTCGGGGGCAAGCCTCCCTTTCTTGGAGCTGTCGCGGTGGTCTTGATCCTCCACTTGGTGCACCCGCTTCCCTTTGCCTCACGTATCTTCCTCCCTTCGAGAGCCCTACTGGAGCCTTGGGCTCCTTTCTTGCTACTCCTTTCTTCCTTCTCCGAGCGGCGTGGGCTTCTTTCGGGGTTCAGTTGACGGTCTCTCCGCAATGTGTCCTCCTCCACTCGAGCATACTCCCTCTTCTTGGAGAACAACTCCTCCACCATCTTTACCCCTTTGCGGGCTAGGGGCCCGCCACGGAGACCACACTTGGCTGCGTTGATGGTGGTGTCACTGATGCCCTTGATCTGGCATTTTACCTTGGAGAAACGCTGCAAGAAGCTCTTCAGGGTCTCCCTTCCCGCTGGCGCATCGCGTATAGGTCGCTCTCCTCCTTTCTTCATTCGAAGTTTCCCTAGAAACTACGCACCAGCTTGAAGCAAAGCTGGGGCCAGCTCTGGATAGATCCTAGCTCGAGGGAGGATTACCAAGTAAGAGCGATACCCTCAAGCGCCAGGAGAAGCCCTTTTTCCTTGATGTCCTCGTCTCCGCCTGTCGTCTCCATGGCAGTGTTGTAGACGCGAACGAACTCCTCCGGATCAGTTTTGCCCCCATATGACTTGATGGTAGGCATCTTGAAGACCCCCGGGGCGGGCCATTTCTTAGCTCGAAGACGTGGGCACAAAGGGTTCGGGTCATCGTCTGGGGTTCGGGGTCCCCCTAGACCACACTTCGTCCTCCGACCCCACATCCTCGTAAGAGCGAGGAGCAGGGTTGGAATGCTCCTGCCGTGGCTGGTTCTTGAGTTCGCGCAGTTCCTCCACCAGACGTGCATTGGCGTCGATGAGCACCTGGATGGAGGGGTCCATGCCGACGACTTGAGGGTGGTGCTCCAGAACTACACTGACAATCGGGTCCGGGCCCCCCACGAGTCGGGAATGCCTTGAGACGAAGTACGGGGCAACCTGGGGTGCTCCCTCGACCCTTGGAGCCGGGATCAAGGATGTCTACACTGAGACCGCGGGCGCAGCCGAAGCAGGGGCCGCGGGCACGGCCATGGTGAAGGTTTCAGGCGCGGTTACCTCAGGGTCTTCGGGTACAGCAGGGGCGGAAGGGGGTGCAGCCGTGCGTGGATTCGCCGCCTTCTTCTTCCGCGACCGAGGGTGAGAGGCCGCCGGAGCGATGATCGTCTCCCCAGCAGTGCTCCTGACGGGGCCTTCCCCTGGGAGGGAGCACGGGGCTGCTGGGACAGCGGTGGTGATGGAGCGCGAACTTCCCGTAGCGGAAGCAGTGGTCTTCTTCGGAGGCATCTCCTGGAGGTTTTTGGGTGGATCTTTGGTGTGCTCGCTCAGGTTTGCTCACGATGGTTTCTTGCTTAGATCCCCACAGACGGCGTCAGTGTCGGTGGCCTGAGCTAGACAACAATTTGTGAGGGGCTACCCCGCGAAACAGCGTATCGCGCTTCGCGAAGCAGCTCAGGGAAGCTGAGCAATTTCAAAGTGGCTATCCCTGAGAAATTGTAGCCTACCCCTTTATTATTGATAGGGCCTCCCTATTTATAGTGGGGGGCCAAATTACATTGTTCCGTTACAACTCTTAGCCGAGGGAATCACGCGGGGGTAAAAGAGAAATTACAAAGGGGGATCTGGTTGTTACAACAAACTCCGATCCCTCTACCACCTGTTGTCGGTTGTTACGGCCAGTTGTCATATCTCCCTGACACACTATATGATTCCTGGCGACTGGGGCAAACCGTACTTGCTGTCCCCTAACCGCCTTGGCTCCCACGCAACCGTCTTTGCTTCGCGACTTGGACTTAGGCTCTCCTAGCCTTGAGCAGAGCACTTCCAGATATGCTTCGCCTCGCCCGTGGGAAGTCCGCGAGGCCCCCGGGGGGCACGCCCCTTCTGGTCCACCATTGCTTCGCCTTGGTCATGCGTCCTCTCTACCTTTACAGATTGGTTCGCTTCTCTCGGTGATTCGTAGGGGGTGGGTGTCCCCTACTACAACAATGACAAACATTTTTAGTTAATTTATAGATGAAAATGGTTAATAACAAAGCATGGTTAGAAAGATGGTTGCATGAGATTTTAGCGAAATCGAAAATTTTGAAACATGGTTACATGACAAATGAGCTGGTTGAAATGATGGACGAAATAGTTAAATTACATTTTAGTGTCAGTTGAAATCAAATAATTTAAAACTATACGAAAAATGCATTGTGGAATACATGGACCCCAGGTATCTTCATGGCGGGCTGCGAGGACTATCCAACAGGGGGTGGGTCGAGCCGGATACACGTGCAAAGAGGACGCTCGGCCTGCCAACCAACCTTATACGGCAAGTAAAGATAAAGATAGAAGTCTATCCCAAGTAGTGAAGATGTGATTGTAATCCCGGATAAATATGTATCCGGCAAGAAAGGGTAGAGATAGGAATCCTACCTCGTAACCGAGCAGGACTCTACCTTTTAACCATGTCTCCTACTATATAAGGCGGGCAGGGGACCCTTGTTCGGGAGACATCCACATCCATACACATCACTGGGCATTGATTGTCGGTACATAAGGTACCGGGGTGTCCTCTCCACCTCCTCCGGAAGGGGGTAGAAGACGGCGTCATCCAGAAGGACCGGGAAGACCGGGTCTGGTTCTGAGTGGATTGGCGGGCACGCGGGCCCCATCGCTCGGAACTGGGCCCCGAGGCATCTCTCAGCAGGTGGGGGCGGCCAGACCCCTGCGCCGGGAGACCGGGCGAGCCCTCCGTGTGCCAGGCGGGCGAGCCCTCCACGTGCCAGGCGGGCGACCAGGCTCCAGTACACGGGCGAGCACCGCCCCGACCAGGACACGCGGCGCGCCGGGCGAGCAGCTCGGCGACCAGGACATGCAGCAGTTCCGCGATCAGGACATGCAGCAAATCGGCGACCAGGGCACGTGGCAGATCGGCAGGCGGGCGGTCAGGCCTCGCACCGTATCGGTGACCACGTGAGCAGCTGGCAGGGTCGGCGGGACTCCGGGCCCCACCTGCCACCAATGGGACGCGACAAGGCTGCAGGACGTGCGTAGCAGGCGGCTACGACAGCACGGCATTTATTGTATACCTGCCAGTACAGTGATCATGTAATAGGCTAGATGCACCCCTGTTTCTCCCCGTCGGGTCGGGCTCACCCACCCTATATAAGGGACCAAGCCACCACGGGGAGGGGGACTTGGCTCATTCCACCTCATTTCATACCTAGCGCGCCACTGACGGTGTGCTCTCCGCTCAACCACTGCGGATCACACCCCTATCAGATTTTCTAATTTGCTAGCCGATCAGCTCGAGCTCGGTTCGATTCGAGCGTAGAACACGGCAAGGAGCGACGCACAGAGTTTACCCAGGATCGAACCCCCTCTCGGGTAACAGTCCTACTCCTGCCGAGCCTTAACTCTTTTTCGTGTTGTGGTTGTGTGGAATGTGATTATTGAATGTTTCGGAACCCCCTCTCCCTTCTCTCTCCGCCCCTTATACAAGCCTCGAACCGGCGGAGAGAGCTGAGGGGGTAGGCAGTACAGTACTCTCAGTACACTGATAAGACACAAGGGACAGGACAGGAGAGACGAAAACGTGCTTCTACTGCGTCGTATGGTGCCGCCCACGCGTGCTTCGCAAGTGGCTTCGGACCCGTGTGAACACGTCAGTGAGACTGCGGGTGGGGCTCAGCTTGCTCCTTCTGACGCGGGCGGCGAGCCTGATGATGGCACACTCTCTCTGCCGGTCAATTCCGCTGCGCCACACTGACAGTTGATCAGACCTACGGAGGTCACTGTGACGGTAATCATCTTCTCATCTGTCTGTCCGAGCGTAACGTCGCATTGAATGCGTCTGTCCTTCACAGCAGGGGAAGCCTTCGCCCAGAAGACTCCTTTCGGAACGCTCCTTGCCATGCGGGCCCCACCTCACAGAGAGGGGCCCGGCGCGCGCCGAGGGTCTTCTCCAGGACTCTTCATACCCCGGTATTTATTATACCGACATTGATCATCTGATCATCATAATCCCAAGAACATAGACCTAGGATATTACTTCCACTGCGAGGGACTGAACCTGTATAATCCCTTTTATTGTGTTACCATCTAGTTTGGATATAGCACATAACCCTATATATAATCATTGCAGATGATACCCCGGTTTAACAAACGTCGACAGTTTAGATTGGATTTAGATCAAGTTTGGTTTTGTTTCGTTCGAAAAAAACGTAAATAACACATTGGTGAAAACCTTTTGTCAATATGATTCTTGAATAAAAAATTACGTCCAAAAAACGGATTCAAAGTCTTTGCATGTTCAATTAATGCACCCCACGTACAGGTTGTTTCCTTCTAGTAAAGTGGGCTGCATACAGACTAGCGAATTAATAGTTAGTCCATGATTGTTAGCTGGTTACAATCCGTAGCCGCAATGGTTATTATGTAGACGAATTCGAAATCGGAATAATTAATGGTTGCTGCATGACGGAGAGTTAATGCCGAGCCAGAAGAGAAAGGATTCCGACAGGGGTGTAGCTACACCCAGTGTAGTATAGCGCCCCGTGTGTGTATTTGTGTGTATAAAACAAATTTTGATCTAACCGAACAAAACTCAATCTATCCGTGAATAAGAGGCGGCACACCATGACAGTCAGCTGATCGACGAGCCACAGCCCACAGGTCGGTCAAGTTGAGACTGGCCACAACTCGATGCTGCAGTTGAGCGGCAAGCACCATGCTGGAGAGCGCCGATGCTGTCCTTGCACCGGTCCTCGGTCACTGCGCGCACCATTCTGTCCGTGACGTGCGCGGCAACCACTCGACACTCGTGCATCTCCATGGAATCCGCCACCGCCGCATAGCAAGAAGAGTAGTGACACCTGAGGGGAAATTGACCTCCGTACCACCCAATTCACACGTCTCATCGCAAATAATATCACACCCGTTCGTCTTTAACTCCTATGCCACAGACAAACAAATTTTTCATCTCAGTGGCATTTTTTCCATCTTTCCTAATTTACTATTGATTTACCCCATTTATCTCCTATGCTTTGACTGTTTTGCACCTGCCTTGTTTGTTACTATAGATGTCCAAACGGGCGGCACGTCACGGCATGACACGATTGGAACGGGCCTAGGCACGGCATGAGAAAGATATCTGTTGACACGAAAACG
>SPJY01034261.1:295460-386652 GCA_005191435.1 Raddia distichophylla | reverse complement strand
GATCCTTGGGACTAGTACATTTTACGCAGGTGGAGTCCGATATTGTAAATCGGGGGCCGACACACTGCCTCTCACAACCGTGATAACAGCAGTACAGGCAACCTCCTGCATATTCAGTTCAGAGGGGACATCCTTGATAAAGAAAAATCCCTGATTCTCTGCTGCGAAGCCACACATGCGAGGAGCAAAATCAGAAAACTTCTTCTCCATACATCTCCAAGAACTATGCCCCAGTTTCCCACAGCGAGCACACACCCCTCCAATTCTGCAATCCACAGCAATGTGCCCCATTTTGTGACGGCGATAGCAAGGACCAATTACCTTTTCGTCAATCTCATCTTTGGTTTCACCAGGATCATCATCGCGGCCCAGATCTTGACCTTCTCTCTTCTTTGGATCAATCTTGGCGCCCCATCCATGATCTTGTCTCTCATAAGACATCTCCACTCGGTGCGACCAACAACCTTCTCCTGAATCACCCTGAACATCCCCCGGATCATTCACTATCTGCTTGTCCATGATCTCCTCTTCCGTAGCCCCATCCTGTGGAGTATGAACCAGATCTGGGTGATCTCGACCCAACCTCTCCGATTCAGCACAAGGGTTTGAAGACCCCGGACGATTCGCCCAGCCTGGAGCGAAGCCAGGACGAGGACCCGATGCACGACGCCAAGAAAACCAGTCGCGGTCACCACCACGCCAACCCCTATCTCTCCATCTTCCGCCACCCCCAAAGCTCCCTCTGCCCCCTCTGCCTGCCATATGCACCGGCTTCAGGGAGGAAACGCGACGAACAATCTCCGCATATGACCACCACTCAGAAACCCTAGAAATGGTGGAGCAGCCACCAGAAGGAGTATATCGGAGAGAAAAAGGGGAAGAACTCGCACTCGAATCCAAATACCTCCAAAAATGACCAAATAGTCTCCCCAGATCCGGTCTCGAGGGCAAAATCAAATTCTGGACAGTCTCTTTGGTAGGAGCATACCTACCCGAGGGCAAGGGAGGAAATTTCTCCTGCGGGTGCACCACCTGTCCGCCATGAACGCTCCCTAGAGAGGACGTTCCACTTGTCCCGCAGAAGCCGCACCACGCGTCGCCCATGACCCCTCAACTTAATGGAGTTGCAAGACCTGGTCTCTGGGCTTAATGGAGTGATGGGCTTACAATCGGGCCCGCTAGGCTCTTTGATACAGCCGAAGGCCGAAGCTTAACGCGGGCGGATTGGCGAGTTCAGTCGGGTAGCTAGGGTTCAGGTTTCGGGCGATCCCCGGAGCGGACGGCGGCCGGAGGCGATGGCGTCGGCGGAGGAGGAGATCGCGGTGAAGGAGCCGCTAGATCTGATAAGGCTCAGCCTCGACAGGAAGAGAATCTAAATGCATGTAAAGGAAGAGATCAGCATGCATGCAGCTGCACGTGCTGCCCTTGGTCAGCATCACATCGACTACTTTATCTTTTCCTTTCACTGGAATTGTTTTCTGGAGATTGAAATCCTCTTCGCCCTTGGTCAACAACTCAACATCACATCGACTACTTTATCTTTTCCTTTCACCGGAATTGTTTTCTGGAGATTGAAATCCTCGTCTGTGTATATACGGAATAATAGATCCTCGATCCGCATGCGTGCAGATGAAAAGAACGGGAGGACGCAGATGAGTCAGCAGGTGAAAGGTTCTCTTGTCAAGAATCGCCGCCCAGCAGGTGAAAGGTCCTCTTCTGGCTTCGATCTCTGTAGATTGCACGTTTCGCTGGAAGCCTCTGGCACGCACAGGAGTTCTCTTTTCCATTACGAGAGAGCTCCTCTCTCCCCGGACATCAGCCGGATGATAGCCAAATTTTATTAGTGGTGGGAGTTCCTTTATATAGGATCCAGGAATAAAGAGATAAATATGAACATGAATAATAGCCCAGTTGGTTAGGAGTCCTTATCACATAAGATGATTATCCGTAATTAATTAATTATATGATATGATTATTTAATATTATAATTAATTAATTACGGGACTCATTAAAGTTTTTTTAACCCTCCAACAAATGCTTCTCACCGATTCGATTCCGAGAAAGAGAGGAAGGAGAGACCGGAGTCGGTGTTGGTTTTTTCTTTGTTTTTCAAAATATGTTAATGTGTGTATGCGTGTACGGAGCATATATAGTGTGAGTGCGTGTGTCATGCATGCATGTGTGGGCGCATATATACATATGCATGCAAAGCTTGCATGCAAGTGTCGCTTTTAACTATGTGACCTTTTGTGTGGCATGTGTGCGTGGGGGTGTATATGCAGCATATATGTGGGTTGCAGCATATATGTGGGTTGCAGCATATGGGGTGTGTGTATCGTGTTCATGCGGCATATATGTGGGTATACAGCATGTGTGTGTGATCGTGTTGCTTGTGTATGTGCAACAGGTATATGCAGCATGTGTGGGTGCATATATGAGCGTGTGTTGCATATGTAGACGCAATGGGTGTATGCAGCGTATGTAGGTGCTGCACAGATGTGTGTTACATATGTGGATGCAACGGGTGTATGCAGCATATGTAGGTGCTGCACAGATGTGTGTTGCATATGTGGACGCAACGGATGTATGCAGCATATGTGGGTGCTGCACGGGTGTGTGTTGCATATGTGGACGCAACGGATGTATGCAGCATATGTGGGTGCTGCACGGGTGTGTGTTGCATATGTGGACGCAACGGATGTATGCAGCATATGTGGGTGCTGCACGGGTGTGTGTTGCATATGTGGACGCAACGGATGTATGCAGCATATGTGGGTGCTGCACGGGTGTGTGTTGCATATGTGGACGCAACGGATGTATGCAGCATATGTGGGTGCTGCACGGGTGTGTGTTGCATATGTGGACGCAACGGATGTATGCAGCATATGTGGGTGCTGCACGGGTGTGTGTTGCATATGTGGACGCAACGGATGTATGCAGCATATGTGGGTGCTGCACGGGTGTGTGTTGCATATGTGGACGCAACGGATGTATGCAGCATATGTGGGTGCTGCACGGGTGTGTGTTGCATATGTGGACGCAACGGATGTATGCAGCATATGTGGGTGCTGCACGGGTGTGTGTTGCATATGTGGACGCAACGGATGTATGCAGCATATGTGGGTGCTGCACGGGTGTGTGTTGCATATGTGGACGCAACGGATGTATGCAGCATATGTGGGTGCTGCACGGGTGTGTGTTGCATATGTGGACGCAACGGATGTATGCAGCATATGTGGGTGCTGCACGGGTGTGTGTTGCATATGTGGACGCAACGGATGTATGCAGTATATGTGGGTGATGCACGGGAATGTGTTGCATATGTGGACGCAACGGATGTATGCAGCATATGTGGGTGCTGCACGGGTGTGTGTTGCATATGTGGGTGCAACGGGTGTATGCAGTATATGTGGGTGTTGTACGGGAGTGTGTTGCATATGTGGGTGCAAAGGGTGTATGCAGTATATGTGGGTGCTGTACAGGAGTGTATTGCATATGTGGGTGCAACGGGTGTATGCAACATATGTGGGTGCTGCACGAGAGTGTGTTGTATATGTGGGCGCAACAAGTGTGGGGCGTAAACGTGTGAGAATAGGCAAGCATGTATGGGTACCTACATACAAATGGAGCTCCATGCGAGCTAGTGTGGCATGACACTGTGGCCTTCTGTGCGACCTGTGGGTTTTGCGGCTTACTGCATGCGAGGAATTCTCCTGTGTGGAGAGATGTGGCGTGTGTTGCCATGTCGGATTGTTCTCGACTTTGTGGTGCCGGGTTATTCTCGGCATTAAGACCTCCAACATGGAAGAGCTTTTTTTTGTAAATATCTTCGTCGTGCCCATCATTATACTCCGTTGGGCCCTCGAGTGTCGCTGGTCTTGTTCCTAGCTTAGAGTTGACGAAGCGTAGGAGTTGTTCTCGACTTTAAAGATCTCATAACGTAGAAAAATCTTCTCGCAGCCGATGTCGGTGAGGCACCGGAATGTTCATAGCTCAGGGATGTGCTGGCGGGCAAGATTGCCATGTATGCCAGACCAGTTCACCGTTGAACCGTTGAGTATCGCTGGGCTTGTTCTCAACTTGAAGCGCCGGTATTGTTCTCAGCTTTAATGATCTCCCGGCGTAGGAGAATCTTCTTGTGGTCGTGGTCGGTGAGGCGCCGGTATGTTCGAAGCTCGGGATGTGCTGGCGGGAAGGATTGCCACGTATGCCTGATTTGTACACCGTTTGACCATCGAGTATTGCTGGGCTTGTTCTCAGCTTAAAGTTGACGAGGAGCCGGCTTTGTTCTCAGCTTGTTCGTCGAAGCGCTAGGCTTGTTCTTGGCTAGAGGTTGACGAGGTGCTGGCTTTGTTCTCAGCTTGTTCGTCAGAGGGGTGTTGGTGGAACGCCAAAGTGATTGTTCACGTTCGAGAACCTATAGCATATCACGTGCAATGCAATGATCATCAGAAACAGGAGGCTGAGAAACTGATAGTGTAGAGGAACAAGCAGTAGAATCAACAGGTAAGTCTACCTCAAAAATTGAATTGTTTGTAGGAACAACAGTTTCAGATGCATCAGTGTATGAGATACCACTAGTAGAAACACCTCTAGAGGAACATAATGAACTTCCATCAAAAGCAACATCACGATTAACAATCACTTTCATAGAATCATCACACATAAACGATACCCTTTGACACCGGAACCATAACCAAGAAAAGTGTATTTTTTAGCTCTAGGCACTAGCTTTCCATCATTACTGTGAGCGTAAGCAGGACACCCAAAAATTTTAAGATTAGAATAATCAACTGGTTTTTCTGACCATACCTCTTCTGGAATTTGAAAATTAATCGCCGAATTGGAAGAGCGATTAACCAAATATGCAGCTGTATTAATAGTCTCCGCCCAAAAGCCATGCTTTTATCATAAGCCAGTGTTGGATAGCATGCAACGGACCCTCTTCAGAAGAGTGCGATTCATGCGTTCTGCACGACCATTCTGCTGAGGTGTACCTGGTATAGTCCAATGTCTAGCAATGTCATTATCATCACAATATTTATCAAACTCATCACTGCAAAATTCCAATCCAGTGTCAGTTCTCAATTTCTTAATTTTCTTGCCAGTTTGATTTTCTACCAAAACTTTCCAAGTCTGAAAAGTAGAAAAAGCATCACTCTTATGCTTTAAAAGTAGACCAAAACCTTGCGAGAGAAGTCATCAATAAAAGAAATAAAGTACTCACAATCTCCAATGGAGGGGTGAGGAGAGCGATCCCAAAGATCAGAATGAATATCTCTACTATCTTAAAGCACTTTATGGTCGTGGTGGTACTGCCAACTTACAATCCGGACCATCCATCTCAAGCTGTCTCATCTGCTCCGTTGGATCTAATCCCACACTTGCCCCGCATGGATAAACCCTAATCGCCCTGCTCCTACGGTCCAACCACGCCGCCACCTCTCTCCCTCTGCCAAGCTCGCTCGCGCTACCGTCCCCCTCCCTCTCCTTCTCCCTCGTCCGCCGCCTCCCCCTCCATCTCCTCAACCACGCAGCTGCCCCCTGCTCTCCCTCACCCGCGCCACCTCCCTTCTTTCTCCCCCAACCACGCCGTCTCCCCCTCTCCCGAGCTTGTGCCGCCACTGCCTCTGCTCACTCCTTCGCGCCCGCGCCACCCCGGCGTCCTCCGTCGCGCCCGCGCCGACCAAGCGCCCTCCGACGCGCACGGGCCGCCCTGGTCCTCGCCATCACTCCTTCACGCCCACGCCCACGCCGCCCCGGCGTCCTCCCCGGCTCTCGCGCCGCCCCAGTCCACTAGGACGTTTATGCAGTGGGGAATTTGTACCGCAGTTTGGTCGATTTGAGGACGAATTGAGGGGCTTTTGATGGTTTTTGCGGGATTTTGATGGATCTTGTAGGTTTGGATCGAGATTCACATTGTCGGGCAAACTAGGGTTCCAGTTGGTTTATGCAGTGGGGAATTTGTACCGCAGTTTGGTCGATTTGGGGACAAATTGAGGGGCTTTTGATTCAATTTTGTTCTGAATTTGAGCCGATGCAGGTGGCCGTGATGGCAACCAATACTGAGTTTGGGCGTGATTTCATACATGAGGAAGGCAAAGAGGCTCCGCAACATGCCTCAACACTCTGATCTCGGTGAGCATCCCCTCATCCCCCAAGAGTTCACTATCTTGCTTAGGGTTCACTCGTCTTTTTTTTGTTGGCTTAGCTTTTATTTTTAAACCCATCATGAAAGATAAAAGCTTGGTGCACGTAGTTGTATTTACCTAAAATGCCAGGGTGATTTTTCGTTTCAAAAAAAATTGAAGGGATGGTTGCGATGCTTGTGGGTAGCTGTTGAGTACCAACTAAGCAGATCAATATCCTGGCCGAGACCGTGATTGCTGTGAATGTTTGCGGTGTATTGTCGTCATGTTTGAATAATGATTTAACTTCCTTTAGTCATTACCAAAAGTTACTTTACTTAGTTACTGACATGCTTGATCCTATTTTCCTCAAACCCCGAAAAGCCCAAAATCATAATTGCCTCCAAACTGTTAGCCTGTGGTCACAGGACAAACTTATACAATGGGTGCATCATCAAATTGAAAAATTCATAGATCAAGATCAAACATTTAACGATTAAAATCAGATTATAGTGTGTTCAAGGTAAAATTTAATAAAAGTACATTTCAAAATCAATCATAACAAAATTTATTAGTGTGTGGGAATGAGTCTTTCACTTCTGCCTGACTATGAGTGAGACAAATGTGTGGTGCTACCAATATTGAGGTATGACAGCATCAAGTAGCTTTGTCAAGTGCCAACTGATAATATAATGGTCTGTTAAGAAACGTTTAACCCTGGTGGTGTCGTGTGCCGTAACTCTGGTTCGTTCATATGCCATTTTTATATCTGCAACTATAATTTACTTCAAGTTTTTTTTAAAAAAATTAAAGATATTAACTTTTGGCGCTTTTGGAGTCAGGAATTAAATGAATCACAATCAGAGCTATTAGGGAGACTTCGAGGACTCAAGGAGGTATGATTAAGTTTTATAACGAACTTAGCTAATGCTTTTCTGCAAGTAAATGTAATCCAAATAACATGTGTAACCTTTCAAGTAAGTTGCAAATACATTTGTTCCTAAAAAAATGCCCTACCCTGAGTAAAGGCAAACTAATTCTAAGTTATGTTTCGCAATTTCATCACCTTTCAATTTAGATGCATTCTTTTTTGATATTTAAAGAGACAGTTAACTACTCATACAGAATTGAGTATGGTTAGTTTTTTCACAAACATGACACGGTGGTTACCTAATTAGATATTTATATGATTTAGATATATTATCTGAGCCACCTGGATGATCATTTGCATCAAATATTTTGCTTCTTTTCAACAATCAGATAGAACAAGTTCATTATTCTAAATAAATCTTCTCATATTTTTTCTGCTAAAATTCCAGATCTAACATGGATGAGCTATCAATCTAATTATTGGTTCGCCAACTGCAGTTGACACAGAATTTACTTTTCACAAGACACAAAATGATGTTCTAAAGTCTTGCAAGGACAAGATGGGGAAATACTTAACATGCAGTCTTTTTTTTTTTGGGAAATACAATTATCATCATTTAGTTCTTTTGGCAACCCATGAGGACGTCAAATACAAAAGGCTCCCCTCCGCACAAAAATTATGTTGGCTACTTTCTTTGTCAAGCACAGGTCAACAAAGATGAAAAACTTCTCTGTTCGCTGATAATCTGTCCGCCTCTCCAGTGGTATCACTGTGAACTGCATGCAAGAAACCCAATTTTCATCATTATATTGATTTTCTGAGCCGTTAATGCGAGAAGAGAATCATTGGGCTAACCAGTTTTATTTATATTTCAATAGTATTTCAATTTGTCCAGATTACAGTTGTGCGAGCTTCTTTCTCACATGTGGTAGAGATAGTTATTTATACTAATAGGTAATGCCTACTTGCAGCCGAGTATTTGTATCATTATTCATCAACAGATTGATGCAATAGGGGTTCTTTTTCACTAAGAGATGATTGAACCTATTGTTGGGACAAATGTATGATTATTTCCCTAATTTTGTTAATTTATAGGCGACATTACCGACAGTGGGATGCATAGGCACATTGCAAACTAAAAAATCCTAGATATTTCCTTCTAGACAAATGTAGTGTTACAGTTTAGATATGTAACCAATTTGCTTGGTTTGTTGTTATATGATCACAGTTAATACAACAAGGTTAAATAATTATTGCCACTAGGAAGTGCTAAATTTGGTAGCTTTTGTGCAAGTCATGGTAAGCCAAGTGACGGTTATTCAATTGAATGTTCGCCATAGGTGCTTACTCTGAATTTGCCTGAATTCCTCCTCCATGGGTGCAGAACATGTGCTTATTCAGGTGGAGTTTTACTGTTTATTCGAAAGAGATCGTCCATATGAAAGCAGGATTTTGGGAGATGTTTATTGAATGGCGATGCTATTGCCTCATAAGGTACCATCTCAATTCTCACCCCCTTGGTGATTGATAGAAAATTTTTGCTAGATCTGATATTTTGGCAGGCTCTCATCCAGACATGTATTGAAAATGTTGGGGAGTTACTTCGAACAAATTTTTGCAAAGATAAACTATATGACGTGATTTCCTTTGTCCACGCATGAATTGTTAATATCAAGGAATATGAATTTTCATCTATGTTTTCTCCACCAAAGAAAATCCTTATGATAGCTATGATATGTGCTTCTATGTATTTCCATGACATTGTTGATCGATTGATAGCCCATTTTCCCCTCTTATTTAAATTAAGAAAGAAGTTTATGTTTGCCTGGCAAGTTTGGACCATTGTGGAGAAATTTATATGAACTGATGCATCAAGTCTTTGGGATGTGTTTTTTCCTTGGGCTCATTCTTAGTGTCACTGATATTACCCACAAAAAATTTCTCATTCTTAGTGTCACCGATATTACCCACAAAAAATTTTGTATTGTTTTCTCTGATGAGATGAGTCTAGCAGGTAGACATTACAAAGTGTAATACTCTCGAGACAACACTACCTACCGTTTGCTCGGCTGTATTGGTCTATCTCTTGAAACAAATGGGTTATCAACTTTTCTAGACTGTCATTGCTGTATATATTTGCGGTTTGCTTTTGCTTTATAAGAGGCACCTGTCTATCATCACTAAAATTCCTTGTGGCCATTTGTCAATCTAAAGGCTGTTGTTGGTGGAAAAGACAATATTTTGGAGTGCAGCAGTGACGTGATCCACATCCTTCATGATGCAATAGCTCCTTAAGTTGCATCTTCTGAATTTTTGTTTAGATAATTGATGATATTCCCTGAAGTTTGTAAGCCATTGATTTTGAGATTTATGCTAGAAAATTGCACTCCTTAAGTTGCATCTTCTGAATTCTTTAGTTGTTTTCTAAATTTGGTTATTGTGGTGGTTGGTGACTAAAAATATTTATGTCAAATAAAATTTCAATTTATGTTTTTGTATATCATTCATGTATTCCTCCCTTTCCTTTAAACGTCCGTAGCATGGACAAGCATGGACTGATGGATAGATTATTCCCGATGCTTGGATAGATTATCCTAAATGATCCAAGCTACATCATATCACCTGCTACACTCTCAATCTTTCCTACAAATCACCCTTCATGTTTATATTTTTTCTACGAATTATTTTTCCTTTCATCCCTTTATGGTCCGTGGCAGAGCACGTACATTGTACTAGTAATCAAGAATTCCTTCACTCTGATAAGTAGAAATAGCAAAGCTAACCCTCTTCTGCTTGCCAAAAACATAATGTTCATATAATTCCAAATTGCCAATATCTTTTAGGCGATCTTTTTTTGCAAGAGATGCATACTTTTTTCACTCATACGACCCAAACGCATATGACAAAGCTTGGTATTAGAAGTGTTGGATGCAATAGCAACAGTTGTAGTGTCTTTAACTGTAGAACCTTACAAATAATAAAGGTTATTTATACGATTGGCCTTTAAAATAACACGGTTGTGAAGAGAAATCTTAAGAACACCATTTTCACTAGTATACTTGTATTCCATACCTTCTAAGATGTCCAAAGAAATAAGATTTCTTCTCATTTTTAGAACATGACGAACATTTGTAAAGGTCTTTAAAGTGCCATCATGTGTTTAATTTGAATTGATCTAATACCGATAATTTCTAGTGGAAACTCATCACCAATAGTAACATCATCATTTGTAACAGCAGTATACTAAGAAAATCACTCTCTATTGGAGCAAATATGAAAAGTACACGCTGAATCGAGAACCCAAGAAACAAGTTTCTCTAAATCAATGGTGACCAAAAGTGCTTCTCCACGCTCACTATCATGATTTTGAACAATTATAGCCTCAGCAGATTTTTTCAATTCCTTTTTCTTTCATTCTTCTTTATTTTTCAGTTTGACACACTAAGAAATAATATGATCATTGGCTTTACAATAACGGCAAAAGTTGTTCGAATTACGACCTCTTGATTTAGACTGAGACTTTGATCTATTAGAACTGTCAGTTTGCTGACATCTACCTCTAACAATTAAACCCTCACCCTTTCCACCGGAATGAGAATCAACATCAAACTTCTCTTTAGACAAAAAATTTAACTTAACATTCTCAAAACTGAGGGTTACATGACTGCCATAAAACATAATTTTTTTAAAGTGTTTAAAGGTAGCAGGCAATGAGACAACCAACAAAATAGCCTTATCTTCATCATCAATTTTTACTTCTAAACTCTCTAAGTCTATAATTATGAAATTAAATTCGTTGAGATGGGACTGAATAGCGGTACCTTCTGCCATGTGAATGGTGTACAAATGTTCTTTCAGACGCAATTTATTGACGAGACTTTTGGTCATGTATAACGTCTCCAACTTCGCACATAAGGAGGCGGCGGTCGTCTCTTTAATCACTTCGCGCAGAATATCTGTAGACAAACTGAGTTGAATGGCAGATAAAACCTTTTGATTTTGTTCCTCGCACTCACTTTCATCAACTTTTTTCGGTTTCTTTAAAAGAGCTTTCCGGACACCGAGCTGTGTGAGAACGGCCTTCATCTGAACTTACCAGATAGAAAAACTGATCTTGCCATCAAATTTTGCAATGTCAAGTTTCGCAGACATAATAACAAAAACAGATATCAGGAACTAATAGAAGAAATAATCCCTGAAAAATTAATCTGAGCCCAATCTGATGAAAACAAATAAAACGACGAATTTCCTGGTGCAAGAAATAGTGTGCACTTAGCAAAAATAGATGAATCCTGGATGATCACGAGCGCACAGTGACGAACGCACAGTGCGTCTCTTTGTTGTACTTGGCGCACGGAAATGATCACACAGTGACCAACGCACAGTGCGTCTCTTTGTTGTACTTGGCGGTTGGCGCACGGAAATGAAGACCAAAAGAAAGGATCCTTTAATTATTTTTCTTCTCGGGTGATTGGAAACCGGCTGTGCTCAGGCAAAGCACGGCAGTGGCCTGTAGGTCGGAGCAGAGCACCGGTGGCCACGCGCGCAGAGACCCAACAGATGGCCGAGGCTGACGCAGTGGTGAGCACACGATTGGGATCCCCTACAGTTGCTACTGTAAATGCATGGCGTGCATTTTCACCTGAAAACATATTGTAACTTTCATAAATATGTCATACGGTATTCAATCTGTATGAAACAAATTTTTGTAATTCATTTTAAATTCTAAACAACCCATTTTCGAAACTTTTCAATTTTTTTGAATTTTTGAATTTTTAAAATTCAAAAAATTAAAAAAATCATAAAAATTGAAAAATGAAAAAGTTTTAAAAATGGGTTTGTTATGATTTTAGATGAATTACAAAATTTATTTCATACAAATTGGATACCGTATGACATATTTATAGAGGTTACAATCCGTTTTCAGATGAAAATGCACACCGTGCATTTACAGTAGCAACGCGCAGCCACATGTGGCGCTGATTTGGAATTGTCAGGCCGACGACGGCTTCGAGTGGATGATGACGACGTGAGGAATAGAGCATGCGGCGGCTGTCGATCGGAACACAGCGGCGACGGCTTCTAGGAATTTTTGTGGGTAGCTAGGGTTTGTGGTGAACAAAAAACGATCAGGACCCTTGGATCTCAGATCTGACGGCTCTGATACCACTTGTTGGAAATAGAAGGAACAAACACAGGATTTAACGTGGAAAAAACTCTCCAATAAAGTGAGGAAAAAAATCACGAAAAAAACAATCACTGTAATGGTGCAAGATGTATAGAATATAAGGGGATCTTTATATAGGCATATCCAAAGATTAATTGTAAAAACTAATATTTGGTGGCATATCCTAACAGGCTACGTTCCTAGTATCTATGCGAGTGGTATCCTTTTTAGCATGCTAAATGAGTTGTACGCCCCTCAAAAAAGAAAAAAAAATGAGTTCAGCTGCCCCCCGCCGATCTGAACTGAAGTCAACTGAAGTCAATCGCGCCCCCGCCGATCTGTACTGAGTCCACCGCGCCCCCGCCGCAATTAACTTCACGGGCGCCCCGCCGATCTGAACTGAAGTCAAAAAAACCGGGTATGCGAGGAAGGATAGAATCAAAAACCGGGTATGCCCCACACAAATAATAGTTGGGTTGGACGGTAACTCGTCCTCCGTGCGTTGGACGCCCCACATGCGTGTGATGACCGTGTGAACATCTAGATAAGTAAAGAAACAAAATCATAGACATATCATTTATTGTTCTTGGTTTGTTTAATTCCAAATTATTTGTGAACTTTAGACCAAGAAGCCTTTTATGCATCAAATGGTTGTTCTTGCAATAGCTGTTTGTTGCTAGAGCTCTTTCTATGCATTTTCTGAATTTCCTAATTGTTCTAATCTCATCCTTAATTTCTGTGTTCCCTAAATTCCTTACTTTTATGAATTGTACGTATGTATTCCACATTGCAGAGAAATTATTTTGATTCAATCCCTATGTAGCTTACAGTCCATGTAAGTGTACATTATGATGAAGGAGTTCAATATAGTATATATCTTGTTTGATTTTTTTGGTCCAAATGTTTTATACAGTATATTTTAAATGCAGTTTCACTTGGCTGATTAAGGTACCATGGAAAAGAAGGAAATATATAAAAGATGGAACCAAGTCACCAACCATATCTTAAGAAAAAAGGAAGCGAAGAAACAACTCCGAGTGAGTGGCGTCCCACGTCAACCATATATCGCAGGCATGCGGGGCCCAGGCCCGTTCTCGTGCCGAAAAAAAACCAAAAAAAGGCGAGCGCCACGTCCGATGCCTGGCGCTCGGTCCGGACCCGCCCCGACCGTAGGATCAATGGCAACCGCGCCAATCCGAGCGCGTACGGCAGCGCGTGTTCCAGGCAGTTAGCTACTCGTCCTTTGATTAAAAATCCAATTAAACTTCTAATTTTTATACAAAATTCAAACAGTGTTCAAAATGCGTGGAATAAATTTCAAAATTCTTCTAAAATTGAGAGCAACCCATTTTAAATACCTTTTGAATTTCTTTATTTTTTCACTTTTTCAATTTTTTTGATGTGAACCAGGAGAAGCCACTTATGAAACTTACATCTATACTAGCGAAACTTGGCTGCGTGCTGATGAAACTTGGCGTGTGCTGATAAAACCTGATAAAACTTGGATGAAACTTCGATGTAACCTGATGAAACTTGGATGAAACCTGTTGAAACTTGAATTGACCTGATGAAACTTGAAGAAACTTGGATGAAATCTGTTGAAACTTGGTGAAACTTGCATTAAACCTGATGAAACTTGACAGTTCAGCAAGTTTAACGAATAAGAAAGCCAAGTTTCAGTAGAAGAAACCAAGTTTCAGTAGGTGAAACCCAAGTTTCACCCGGTAAATTTGAAGAGTTATATGGCAACATATATCTTGTTTTGTTCGAAAAAATACGAGGAACACGTTGGCGTAAACGGTTTATGGATTGGACCACCCAGTCAAAAATTATGGTCGCCGAAAGAAAAAAAAATGCACGTGGGCCCCACCCTGCATGCGCACAGTGCCCTCCCCCGCATTGTAGCGTTTGGACCTGAATATTCACAGTTAGGTTCTTCCACGGTTCTACTGAATATTCACAGTTAGGTTCTTCCACGGTTCCACAGTTAGCGATCGGAATTTGTGGTAACCGAGGTCACCAAGGGATCATGATCAGAATTGAGTCCGGTCAGCATGTAGATGCAAATCTCTTCTTCTTCCAGAGGGTGTCCAGCCGCCGCAAGAATGTCGGCGTAACCTTTCACCTTGTTGAAGTATTCCGCCATGGTTTGAGAACCTTTCTTGGCGGTTGCGAGCTGTCTTCGTATCTGGATCATGCGTGCACGAGACTGAGATGAATACATCTTCTCGAGCGCTTCCTAGACTTCGGCCGCAGTCGCCAGGAACAGCACTCGCGCGAGTACGTCCGGCTGCAGCATGGAGAGTATGGTGCCGAGCACCATCTGGTCCTGTTGGATCCACTGGTGATATAGTCGGGATTGGGAGAATCCACTTCTTCACCTTTCGTGTTGGTTACCTGTAACCTAGTAGCTGTTGCCCCCTGAGATAGAGCAATAACTGGGCCTTCCATAGCAGAAAGTTATCCTGTGCTAGCTTGATGTTCACCAGATGGTTGAACCCTGGGCCAGACGCAAGAGGAGCTGCGGAGGAAGAGGTCGCCATGATTTTGGTGCAGCAGAGATGGGTTTGCAATGGCGGTGTGGCTCTGATACCATGTGAAAACTATCACTGATCTCAGAAATTGTAGGATGATTACCGCACCTCAACTGAGGCTATCTCCAACAGGAACCCCTAAATTTGATCCCCTATAGCCTCATATACAGATTCCCTTAAACAAAATCCACTCCCTATATTTTTCTCATCTCCAACAGTGTCCCCTATATAGAGAATTGTATAGGGGGAGGAGAGAGAACCCTTATATATAAGGGATTAGGGAGCAATCCCCTATTTTAAGGAATGGTATAGGGAGATCTGTTGAAGCACATAGGGGAAAAATCCATCCCCTATTTTGGGATAGAGATGCTTTAGGGTGTGCTGTTGGAGACAGCCTGAGGTAGATCGGCAGATGTATATATACTGTATGAGTTACAGGATAGATTACAGAGGAACAAACAGAGGCTAATAAGCCGAGAAGCTAAGCAACAACATCATGAGGTGATAATGCACGCTAACAACCTATACTTATCACAACAACCTCTATCTTATCTCTTAACAAATACACTGTCCATTTTCAGAGAACATGGTGCAATGGCAGGTTAATTAACAGAACTTAATTCTTCTATGCATGATCAATTGATGTCATTTTTAATGCAAACACAACATAATTTGAAGATAGAATTAAACGATCTTCCTGCTTGGCCTTCTTAAATAAAACCAAAAGGCAAACAAGGCATATATATGAAGCGAGCTGGCTATTTGCATTTTTGGACGACCGTGCTAATAACAAACCTTTTTTTCTTAATTTATTTTAATTCATTTTATGCAGAGATTTCTATAGCCTTTTTTTCTTGCATTTTCTAAAATGTTCTACACAGTAGACAAAGCCGGCAAAAGTTACTTATTTTTCTTAATTTTCTGAACTTTTTTAGGTGCTTGGGTTGGCAAATTGTATTTTTTTTCCTTAATATTATGGATGTTTGTATTCTTGTGCCGGGTTGGCAAATGTTCTGTACCGGTCTGTGGACTGTGGCTGTCTTTATCACCGGCCGGGGATGTAAAGCACGTAATTATTGGATTGAGCAACGCTTGAGCCACTAAAGTCCTCGCCCCCCAAGGGGTGGTAGGTACCGGGATCAGGATTGGAACTGCCTTGGACCATCCTCAAACCAGAAACCTCAGGATTGGAACCGCCTTGAGAGTCTCCACTTTGCTCCTCGCGTACATGTATATGCACTAGTGGAGTTCGCGCGCCCGCGGCGCGCGTCGAGGCTGCCGTGCGCGCGCGCCGCGTGGCTGTGCCGTCCCCACGCGGGCGAATACGTGTGCTGTGTCCCGTGGATCACTCACTTCCGGTACGTACATTGCTCCCTGCATGAAGTCTGAACACGTACGCTAGGCGCTAGCAAGCTAGAGTACGTATATAGCTGCTGCATGCATGCATATATCAGTATAATAGTGGGGTCAACGCGCTCATGCCGCGCCGCTCCATGTCCTCCTGTATATGAGAAAACTAATAACAAAAAAAATATTCCTCCCAGTCAACTTGTGGGACAGCTGGGCGCATGCAATACGCGAAAAATTGGCCCCGCCCTCTCCATAAGCACTATAAATACAAATACGTACCCGAGTTGGGTCGTCTCAGGCTCAGGCCAGCCTCAGGCAAGAACAACTATTCCGACTAGAGATGTCCGACGTCGTCCTCGACGCTGATTACCTGTTTGCGGCGGCGGCTACTGCGCTGGGCGAGGGGGCCGGCGCCAGCCACACGGCGGCCACGGCGCTGGGCGAGGGGGCCACCGCCGTGTACAAGCAGCAGAGCGGTGTGCTCGCCCCCACAAGCTCGCCTACCACATTGGGCTCGGTGCCTTCTTCGCCGCAGGCGTGGCGGATGTGTGCGCTGCGCGATGGGTCGTTGGCGATGTCCGCGCGCGCCGCCACGCGGGGAAGATCCTGAGCGCCGCAATCATCCTGCTCCTCGTTGCCATCGGCCTCGGTGGGTACGGCCTCCAGCACAAGTGATACCATACCGGTTGGCGGCCGAAGAGCACAATGTACGGTGCATGAGAGTGGTATCTATACGTACGTGTTATTTCTATATATGCGAGTGGTATCTATACGTACGTGTTGTTTCTATATATGCATGCGAGTGGTTTCTATACGTTCGTGTATCTATATATGCGAGTGGACGTGTTGTTCCTGGCTTTCTGCGTGTTGTAGACTTGTAGGTGCTCAACAAACAGCACCATGCATATCCGTTTGATGGTATTGTATTGTTTGATGATTTTGATCATGTTTAATTCGAATAACCTGATTATTATGGTTGCCGAGATGTACAGTACTACTTGCTGCTGGGCATGCACGAGTTAACACTTTGCAGGCTTGCAGTCCTAATTGAGCGAATTCTGCTACTAGTCTACTACAACATCTACAAGTTCTGCCACTACAACATCTACAACATGGCACAGCCGCGTGCCGTACTCCTCGCGCGAACTCTTCCTGCTCCGGCGTGAGCTGCTTGGGCGGCGGCGGCGGCGGAGAGGTTGAGGCTGGCGCAGTCGCCTTAGAGCGCCCTGGCGGCGTCGTCGACGGCGGTGGAGATCGAAGGTGCCGAACCTAATTTTGCCCGCCTGTGCAGATTCACCCACCCACCACTGTCACTGCTCGACCACCCTACCTCCCCCCCCCCCTCACGATTCCCTACCCATCATCTGTCCGCCGTGGCCGTGGCCAAGACTTCATCTAATCCCGGCAGCCACAGACCACCCCCAATTGGAACCTGAACTTGGCGGTGGCGGTGGTGATGTTGGTGAGGTCGGCGGCGGTACGGAGGGAAGAATACGGTGTTGAGCATGGAGGAGGACTAATGTGGCGGAGATGTCGCGAGGCGAGGCGGAGCGGAGGTATCCCATCCGATTTACCGTCCACTAGTATTCCTCTTTTCATAAGGTTCAGCCTGTCCTAGTAGTGGGCTGAATTTATTTGCTGGAAAGCTAAACTTCGATCGAGAGCTTATAGAAGAGGCTTGGAGAGACTGTCCCACGATGTCAGACTTGACAGCTTTGAGATAAAACCCCAGCACAATAAGCCAAAGCGTTTGGATTTTTGATATGTGATAAGCAAATAAAGACCCCAAGAACATGGTAATTAGTTATATATGTAATGGAATGAGTATTGGTAAGGCTTAGCAGAATGCTGGTTGTACCACTGGTGTTCTTGTTTTGGGCTTGGAGAGCCGTGAAAGCATCTTGGTTCGTGGATTTGCTCATTCGGCGGCGTCCCACGTCAATCGGTGCACTACAGCAGAACTTATAGACGTTGGAATTAATTTATACTGCGCCGTAGTAACCAAGCGAAAGGAATCTTCCGATTATCCGATGCAAAGAAGAACACAGCGTTAATATCGATCAGCCCAGAGATTTCTGCCAAATTAATTAATTTCCATACGCACGCGTAAAAAATTATCTCGGCGAGTGTCTACTGTCAACGTAATCTTTTTCTGTCAACGTCTAGCTTCGTCGCGGCTTTCCAAGTTCCAACCAACATGCAATGCAACGCGCCTTCTATTTAAACCTAATTAATCAGTACGAGTTAAAAACCTAATTAATCAGTACGAGTTAAAAACCTAATAAACTGAGTTGATTTTGTTTGGGGCTACTGAGTTAAAAACCTAAAACTCAGTGTTGTTCAGTTGATTAGGTATTAACTGGGAGTTTTAGGTTTTTGAGTTCTCAGTTTTTGAGTCTCCCAGTTCTCAGTGTTGTGCTCAATTAAAAAACGGTGCGGTACTGGGAGTACGTGCTGTTCGTTTTTGCTCGTGTTTAGGTCCACTGTTGGGATTCCAAGCGGTGAGTGAAAAGGTTAGCTTTGTATGAACTATACATATGTGATATGTCTGCGTTAGAAAAATTTGTGAGGCACATGATAATAAAGGAAATTCAAGCAGGTTCGCATTTTTTTGTCCATATAAAAATAAACTAGTTCATTCAACTTTTTCCCTAGTTTAACCACTTTCCTACACTTCATTCAACATCAGCCTATTCTCCTTGTTTGAAGCCTGCATTATAATACAGTAATATATTAGCAAATAGATCCACCGTTGTCTTCCCTTTGGCTACATACATTCAGTCATGAAAATGAAGACAAATATGCACAGGAAAGTTGAGGTTGCTATGAACAGAAAGAAGTAGCGCGCGGTAGTTGATCTGCAAGGCAAAAAATAGCATCTCAGGCTGTAAGTTTGCTTCCTGAGTATCTTATTTGCTGTTGACTGTCACATGTGGCTGACATATTTTCCTTGCATACAGTTGACTGAAATGAATGGCAAAATGATATCTGGAAAGCCATTATATGTTGCGTTTGCACAGCGTAAAGAAGAAAGGAAAGCAATGTTGCAGGTGTTGTCCTTGAACCAACTGAATTTGTATTACACTTCTCAAATTATTATTATAAGAGCTCATTATAAATGGTAAAAATAGCAGCACATATTACATTTCCAATAAAAAAGGAGATCGTTAGCAATTAATATTGATGTGTTTAGCTGCCATGTAGATGAGTATTTAGTAGCAGCATGCACATCAGGATTAAGTTGTACTTGCCAGCCAAATCAAAAGGATGTGCTAACAATCAGGTGATTAAAACTGAGAAATGGGTTGGTCGTTGCATGGTTGCACGAACATAAAAAAATGAGTGGACCTAAACACGACCAGAAACGAACAACACGTACTCCCAGTACCGCACCGTTTTTTTAATTGAGCACAACATTGAGAACTGGGAGACTCAAAAACTGAGAACTCAAAAACCTTAAACTCCCAGTTAATACCTAATCAACTGAACAACACTGAGAACTGGGAGACTCAAAAACTGAGAACTCAAGAGAACTCAAAAAAAGCAGGACGATTAGTTGGGATAGATTTTTTTATGTGCAGTACGTGTTGCGTATTTGCGAGTGATTAGGGCTCTGTTTCTTTCAGCTTATAATCAGATTATAAGCTGCAGCTTAAAATTTGTCATTTTTGTAATGGTTATATTTTGAAATTTTTTATAGTTATTTTTCCAAACTTTGCACAATATGTCTCAAAGATCTCAAAAATATTTTTTTCATGATTTTTTTGGCCCTTTAAATCTTCTATAAAACACCACAACCTTTTCAGATTATAATCTTAACCGCCGAAAGAAACACAGCCGGTGTACCCGTGGACATGGCGTCGTCTCGGAGCACTCGATTGGTGAACTGGTCTGGCGCAGAGATTTCATATTTTATTTTAATTCATTTTATGCAGAGATTTCTATAGCCTTCTTTTCTTGCATTTTCTAAAATGTTCTACACAGTAGACAAAGCCGGCAAAAGTTACTTATTTTTCTTAATTTTCTGAACTTTTTTAGGTGCTTGGGTTGGCAAATTGTTTTTTTTTCCTTAATATTTTGGATGTTTGTATTCTTGTGCCGGGTTGTTAAATGTTCTACCGGTCTGTTTGGCTGTCTTTATCACCGGCCGGGGATGTAAAGCACGTAATTAAGTCCTCGTGAGATAATTCCATCCCTGGGTTTAACCACCCCCGATCGATGTCCAAACCGCGTAGCATGTTCGAGGAGGCCGGCACCCATGCAACCATGCAACGACCAACACATATTCGTCTCAACAAGGCATCGTCTGGGATGGGTTGAGTAATTAAAACTGAGAAAATTTTAATAATTGCACTTAGCTATGATAATATGGCATGCATGCTGATTGATGCTCTGTTTTAATAGCCGATCAATCAATAATTTGGTTGCACACATGATGAATGCATTAGCGACGTAAAAGTACGAGGCAATACATTTTATTTCAAGTGAGTGCACATGCTACGCTAATTTCTTGCGCTAGCCATGTATGCACGCTGGTGCCGAGCCAACTTAACTCACGAATCATACTTAATTTCGCGTATGAAAGCCTTTTTAGATAGCTATGTTTCTCAACCAAATGGATATATGTGATGATGTGCATGCAGATTTTTACTCTCCCATTGCCCTTGATGTGAACCAAAATAGGCACATCAAGCTTATGAGCAATGATTTTCCTATGCATGCTATGTATGCATTTTTATATGGATTTTATCCTCACATCCCCTTGATTCGTCAACGGACCAATCAAGCGCATGAGGATGCTTTTCGTATGCAATTTTATTTTGAAGAGCAAGTGTATGCAACATGATTTTGATAAGGCTTTGCTTGGGATTCTTTAACCCTTTCATGGCCCTTGATGATTTGCTCACGAAGTTAATCCTTTCATAACCCTTGATGTGAACCAAAAGAGGCATATCAAGCATAAGAGGGATTTTTATGCAAAGAAGATGAAGGAAGAATGGAAGAAGATCACTGAGATCACCCGTAGCAAAGAGTAGCAAAACGCGCCGTGCACTGTGTTCTGTGAAGGGAGCAGTGGCCTTGAGAGTCTCCACACTTAATTTGCTCCTCGCGTACGTATATATGCATGCAATAGCAAAGCTCAAGGACAGGTGGCGCCTCCTCATTGGTCGGCCATATGCGCAGCTAATTAATCAAGCCTTCTTAATTAACAAGCTTAACATATACGCCAACTCAATATATACACACACACCACATTACAGTCGAAAACGGCGTATATGTTAAGCCGTGAGTTGGGCGGGATGAAAACTCACGACAAACCCTAAACGGCGTTGGACGCCCCCGCCCTCTCTCTCTATGTACCCGGTCCCGGTGGCGCCAATGGCGCCAAGGTTGACGCCACCCACAAGTCTCTCTTATGGGCCTGTTTCACTGTTTGAATACTTTAGCTCTAAAGTTTAGCCATGGCTAAACTTTAGCTGGCTAAACTTTATCCCATTAGCTATTAGCTAGGTAGTGTTTGAATTCTAGTGGCTAAAGTTTAGTTGGTTTGTTGATTTGTCAAGAGTACCCTTGTTTTTGGACAGTTGGGCTGGATTATTCAACGCTATAAAACAGGGGCACAAATGTCTTTTCGTGAATCTGGTGAAAAATTAGCCCACTTTAGCACAGATTTGTGGACTAATGGACTAGTTGTTAGCCCATGGGTGGGCTAAAAATTAGCCTCTCAATTAGCTAGGCTGTTTGGATGTCTAGGGGCTAAAGTTTAGTGGCTAACAATTAGCCCTTGCAATCCAAACAGGGCCTCATGGTCTAACATTACATGTGTAGTAATATTTAATGAATATTTACGTGTGTATAATGCATCTGAACAAAAAATATGCTAGGCCGGTTGATAAAGACAATAATTTTTTTATTAAACTGAATGGCAGGAGCGCTGCCCAATGCTTATATCAGAAAGGGAGAAAAAGTCTGATTACAAAAGAACATATGTATAAGGACAACCACGGACCGGAGGCGTGTGAAATAAAAGCTAGATTGTGCTGACTATCTCATGAAAATGCAATGCCGAGATATGTTGGAGGCACTCCGTGAGGGTTTTGTTGCAGACCTCCTGGAAAGAGCTATAGGAAGATAAAAAAATGTGATTATTTCGCTCTCTTCATACGTTCCAACAAAAATAGGATACGATTCATCCACACCGATGACTATGGTGGTTATTGAGTCCATGATTAATATGCAGCCACCATTAGAAATGTCTTTACTACTTGTAGGCATGGAAGACTACGCTTGAGGTAGGACTTGTCGCATATCTTGAGCAATGAGCCTTTAGACCTGCTGCGTAAATGGGCACATGAGTAATAGGTGGGATACGGTCCCCCGGTCATCGCCACATAAAGAGCAAACTTCCTTAATGTGTGTCATACTCTAAGGATCAAATTACCGACACTTAGAATCTTATTCCTTGTGCACAACCACATGAAGAATTTGCATTTGGGTTTAGCATTGTATTTTAAGACTAAATTGCAAAGTATTGATGAGAGGAAATGAGAATGGTAAGCCAAGCTTGCAGAATAGCAACCAAACTCATTCTAGTGTGAAGAGACAGAATCTAGCACCCCCGATGTCACGACGATGCCTCGAACTACGATTCAAAGGGAGCAAAATTCTTCAAGTTTCTTGACTGAGTTCAAAGGTGATAGGCAACGTACCCAGCTACTATGAAGTAGAGTGTCTCGGATAATAGCCATTTTTGCATCTTTTTTTTTTTCAATATGGAAGGTGCAATGTGCCTCGAAGCTTGGCATGGAGCCAATGGCTGTACCAGAAGGAGAAAATAGCGTCATCGTTGAAAAATGCACCTCCCCCCTAAGAGGGCCACATGCACCTAGACATCAGGAAATGAACATTATGCATAATTTATATATATTGGGATAATACCTTAATTAACTATAATATTCATATTGGGTGTTGTTGTGAATTAGTCGTCATTTGCATAAATTTGATGTGCAATTTATTTATATTCTGTGACAAAATACTGACAAAATGTTAGTAATATACAGCAAGCAAATGTAAATAGAAATTAAAATGGTTGGCTAACCTTTCATGGACCAGATTTACACAGTGTTGTCCATAACACAACCTGCAATACGATAGATATCAGATGGGTGGAAGTCCTGGATCAAAAAAGAAATTACTTCAATATTTCTATTACTATCGTAATGGGAGTATTAAATTGAATGGCAAATCCTTGTGGAGCCATGCTCGTATCTTATCCTTGATGAGATTAAGTAAAATTTGATCTGCTCAATAACAGAAGGTTAACATTAGAAACTGGGAGCAGCATGTTCAGGCAAGTGTGAAGATGCGGGGGATCGGGGCTGGCGGCGGCAAAGAAGCAATTGTGCCCGGGAGTGGGCGGGCTCGTTGTCCTCAGAGACGACGACGAAACCACTGGGGGCGGGGGATCGGGGCTGCTGCCTTCAGATCTGTCCTCCCCAGCGGCGGCAGCAGCAGGGGAGGAGATCAGGGGCGACCAAACATTGAGATAGGCCGGCGTGGCGGCGGGATCAACACGGACGTGAGGGACAGCGCACCTGGAAGGAGATGGCGATGGATTCGAGGGGAAGGCGGCGACGGCGAGGACGACCAAGGCGGGGTTGACGGCCGTCAGGTCTAGCCACGCCCGGACCCGGGGACCCGACATCCCCGTCGCCCGCCATCGATGCAAGGACGCACCGGCGGAAGAAGCGAGGAGACGACGTAGGCCGGCGGTGGCGACGCAGAAGAGGCAGCGCCGGCGGGCTTGGGCCTTCGAGGCGGAGCAGCCGAGGCCGGGATGAGAGCGGGCGGCGTGGGGAAGAGCCGAGGAGGAGGAGGTGTGGTGGGATGAGAGCGGGCGGTGTGGGGAGGAGCCGAGGGGGCGTGGCCCTGGAGGCAAACTGAGAAGGGGGGGAAGCGCGACGTGGCCAAACAGAAGCCACCGGAGCCACCGCCTCCCTGAGATTGTTTGATGAGCATCGGACGGCTCGTGATTTTTTGGCGACGTGGCCACTGCGGGCCAAGAAACCTGCCACGTGGCCCGCGGGGGAGGACAGTTCTCACGCTTGTACGCTTGTACATTTAATAGATGCATGCAATAGCAAAGCTCAAGGACAGGTGGCGCCTCCTCATTGGTCGGCCATATGCGCAGCTAATTAATCAAGCCTTCTTAATTAACAAGCTTAACATATACGCCAACTCAATATATACACACACACCACATTACAGTCGAAAACGGCGTATATGTTAAGCCGTGAGTTGGGCGGGATGAAAACTCACGACAAACCCTAAACGGCGTTGGACGCCCCCTGCATGCGTTGCCATCAGAGCAACTCCAACAGCTCCTGGATAATACTGTAGCACATATAGAGGGGCTGCTGGAGGGAAGGAATCTTTTAGATGGTAGTGTAATTTATGAAGGAATTTTAGAGGGATGGATAGAGGGGACGCTAATAGTATTTTAGAGAGGAAATATAGAGGAGCTGCTGGAGTTGCTCAGGCCCTGTTCGGAGGTTACGTATTCCAAGGTTGACTGGGAGGAAGCCACTCGTGACGCCAATTTTTTTGCGTGTCCCCAATTTTTTTTGGCGTCCCCAATGTTTTTTGCGTGTCCCCAATTTTTTTGGCGTCCGCCACCCACAAGTCGGGACGCCTCCCACAAGTCTCTATAAAGAGTGACGTTTCTTTCCTTTGTGGACTGGGAGGAAGGATTGGAACCCGTTTTTTCAAGAGCATGAAGAGCTTACCATTTTTTTAAAGATAGAATTAAACGATCTTCCTGCTTGGCCTTCTTAAATAAAACCAAAAGTCAAACAAGGCATATATATGAAGCGAGCTGGCTATTTGCATTTTTGGACTACCGTGCTAATAGCAAACCTCCAAATTTATGTAAGGCAAAATTTTAATAATTGCACTTAGCTGTGATAATATGGCATGCATGCTGATTTTTTTTTGAGAAGGAAAAACGACCAATAGATTACTCAGAATATTTTGTTTTTACAAACACTGCAATGAGCTGCTTAGAACAAGGCGTTAAACAGATCGGGTAAGCATCCACCCAGAGACTGGAGCAGCCCGCTTGTTTACCCCATTTAGCTAAGCTATGGACCTCCATATTGAGGTCCCTGGGCAGGTGGTACAGCCGCAAACCATCCTTTCGCTTTGCCCTGATAAGCTCGGTGACGTCCGCCCACTTGCCCCTGTCTTCCTTCCACCCATTCACCAGCTCCACCAGCGAGAGACAGTCCGATCTAATCACTACCGTCTTCGCTGCTAGCTTCAGCCCCAAATCTCCGCCCAGAACGACAGCGTGCGCCTCCGCTTCCTCCGCCTCGTTGCACCCCTGCAGCAGCCGGACCTCCGCACCCTTCAAGTTCCCCTCCGCATCCCTAGCTACCGCGGCAATAGACGCTAACCCTTTGCCTCCCTTCCACACAGCGTCGACAGAGATGCGGAGCTCTCCAGGAACAGAGGTAATGTCCAGACTCTCCCTTTCTTTTGACTCCGACTTTGCTGGGTTATGATGTGATTCCCACTCATCGATTAATACTCGAGCATGTGCTGCACTTCTTCGAGGGTTTGGGCTCAGCTTCCGGAATAGGAGTTCGTTTCGGGCTCGCCAGATTTCTGAAAAACCCGCCGCAAACACCATGATATTGGATTGGCTAAGAGTCGGCAAGACTTGCAAGACCCAAGAGCTCAGATCTACAATCTTGTTCATGGCAATGACATTCTGCCCATCGATACTGTCCCAGATCTGCTTAGCAACTTTGCACTGCAAGAAGGTATGCATGTCAACCTCATCTTTCCCGCAATGCACACATCTGGATTGTAAAACAATGCGTCTTTTAATTAGATTTCCTCCCAAGGGCAGATTCCTGCGGGCTAACCTCCAGAGAACGTGTTTAAATCTGATCGGTATCTTCAGAGACCACAATTTTTTCCAGTCCGTTTTGTGAGTATTGCTAGAACATTCCCCTCTACCTCTCTGCCCTTCCTTTAACCGTTGCTTCTCCTCCCTCAACAGGTGATATGCAGACCTGACCGAGTAGAGCCCTCTCTTTGTGTGCTGCCAGGCCACTAAGTCTTCCTGATTGGATGGATAGATCCTTGTTTTAAGAATGTCCGTAGCATCGCAGGGGTAGAAATTTGCACGAATTTTATTTTCGTCCCAGCCCGCGCCGTCCTCTGTCAACAGTTCTTGCACCAGAATGGCAGAGGATTGGCTAGGGTTCCCTAACGGTTTCTGGATTGAATCCCTTGGTATCCAGTTATCCTCCCAGATTCTCACTTTTGCCCCATTAGCAATTCGCCAGATTAAGCCCTTTTTCAAAGCCTCTCGTCCTTGGCATATACTCCGTCATGGGTAAGAGGCATTAGTTGGAACAGCTGCGCTCAGGAAATCCCCCAAAGGGAAGTATCTTTGTTTTAGCACCTGCGAACAGAGAGACTCCGGGTGTGTTAGTAGCCGCCATGCCTGTCTCCCTAGCATAGCAAGGTCGAGGACACTTAGGTCTCTGAAACCCAAGCCCCCTACCTGCTTTGACCGGGTTAGACTATCCCATGAGCTCCAAGCCACCTTTCTTTTATTTGAATCCCCTCCCCACTAGAAATGAGCTGTCTTCCTCTGGATTTTCTCGCACACACCCATCGGCAACGCGAAAACACTCATGGAGTAAGTAGGAAGTGATTGCACTCCGGCTTTGATCAACACCTCTTTCCTTGCCCTGGGCAAAATCTTCTCATTCCAGTTGCTCATCTTCTTCTCTACCCTTTCCAGCAGAGGTTTAAAATTATCCCCTCTGTTATGACTCCAAATGATTGGAAGGCCTAGGTACTTTGCATTTTCTACCTCTTCTGTTATCCTCAGTCTTGTCTTGACATAGTCTTTTCCTTCCGGACAGCATCTTGGACTGAAAAATATGCTTGATTTTGCGGTATTTATCTTCTGACCTGACCCATTCCCATAAATTTCAATTACCTCCTTCACAGCCCCAATACTCCTAGCATCGCCTTCAGAAAAAATGATAGAATCATCGGCGAACAGGAGGTGGGTCACTTTGATCTCCCCGAAGCTCAGACCTCTTAGACCCCCCTTTGATTCCACTTTTCTTAGCAATCTAGTGAAGCCCTCCGCACATAACACAAATAGATAGGGTGAAATGGGGTCTCCTTGCCTAATCCCCCTAGTCGGTTTAAAAGGTTCAGACAGGTCACCGTTGATCTTCACCCTGCAAGAAGCATTCTCCACACAAATCCTCATCATTTTCTTCCACTTATCCCCAAACCCCATCTTATCCAGAACTCCCTGCAAATAAGCCCATTCCACTCGATCATAGGCTTTCTGCATATCAAGTTTAATGGCACATTGGGGGATTTTTTCCTGCACCTTCCTCGGATGGAGTGGATACATTCCAGCGCGACCAACGCATTATCCGTAATAAGACGACCCGGGACAAAAGTGCTTTGCTCTTCCGCTATGATTTTTGGGAGGACATTCTTCAGCCTATTAGCCAGAGCCTTGGAGCAGATTTTGTAGAGGACATTGCAGAGACCGATTGGCCTGAATTGGGTTAGATTCTCTGGGTTTGTTACCTTAGGAATCAGCACAATGGTGGTATCGTTTAGATTGGCCATCTCTTCCCCTGACAGGAATCGCCTCACTGTGTCAAGGATCTCCTCCTTTAATAAGTCCCAGTTCTTTTGGAAGAACAACGCCGGATAGCCATCAGGGCCTAGAGCTTTTTCCGATGCCATGCTAAAGAGGGCTGCCTTCACTTCCTCCATCGAAATTTCGCTTTCCAGCATCAGGTTGTCCTCCTGAGACACCACACTTTCGTAGGTGTCCAAAATGTGTTGCATTTGCAGGTTACCCTGCGAGGAAAAGAGGTTAGCAAAGAAACTCCTCACCCCTTCCTTCATCCTCTCTGGATCATCTACCTACTCTCCATCCTCCCTTCTAAACCCCCTGATCGTGTTCTTCCTCCTTCGCCCCGACGCCTTTTGGTGGAAAAAACGGGTGTTTTTGTCTCCCTCCGCTAACCACAACCTCTTCGCCCTTTGACGCCACATGATCTCCTCCCTCTCCATCCATTCTTCTAGCAGTTTCCTAAGTGCAAGCGTACCCTCTGAGAGGGGGTCCTCTCCCTTGTCGCATCTTCTCTGGATAGCAAATCTTAAGTTTGCAATGTTCTTTTGAACGCTTCCAAAAGTGATCCTTCCCCAATGCTGCAGCTCTGCCGACAATAATTTCAGCTTCGTGGGCAGAGACCCCTCTCTTTCTCCGGAGATCTTGAGCCAATTATGCTCCAAAAAAGGAAAAAACCTTTCATCCCTAAGCCACATGGCTTCAAAAAGAACGGCTTCACTCTCCAAAAGTGGTTAGGAGCCGAACCCACTTCGACCCGAAGTGCAAAATGGTCAGACGTCGCGGTCCAGAAGTGATCCACTTTCACTCCTCCAACATCATGCTGGAAAGAGCTGGACGTGACCACCCTGTCTAGCCTTGCCCTGACATTAGCGCTGCCCCGTTGCTTATTACACCAGGTGAACGGGAAACCACAAAACGGTACATCCACTAAGTTGCAATCCTTCAAGCATAACCGAAAGTTGCGCATCTGACTCTCTGGCCGATGGTGCGCACTTCTGTGCTCCTCTTGCCGGCAAACTTCATTCCAGTCGCCCAAACAGAACCACGGGGCATCCGCTTGCCCTGCCAAAAATCGGAGAAGAGTCCACGTCTTGTGACGCAGAGCTGTGTTTGGTTCTCCATAGACTCCCGTGAGTCTCCACTCTCTGGAAAAACCTCCTCCCGACACCATGCCGTCGATGTGGTAACCTAAGTAAGATTTCAGAGTGAAATCTATCCCATTCCACCCAACAGCCAAACCGCCGCTCCTCCCTTCACAACTCACCGCCACACATCCTTCAAAACCAAGATCGTGGAAGAGCTGCTTCAATCAATAATTGATGCATGTTGATTGATGCTCTGTTTTAATAGCCGATCAATCAATAATTTGGTTGCACACATGATGAATGCATTAGCGACGTAAAAGTACGAGGCAATACATTTTATTTCAAGTGAGTGCACATGCTACGCTAATTTCTTGCGCTAGCCATGTATGCACGCTGGTGCCGAGCCAACTTAACTCACGAATCATACTTAATTTCGCGTATGAAAGCCTTTTTAGATAGCTATGTTTCTCAACCAAATGGATATATGTGATGATGTGCATGCAGATTTTTACTCTCCCATTGCCCTTGATGTGAACCAAAATAGGCACATCAAGCTTATGAGCAATGATTTTCCTATGCATGCTATGTATGCATTTTTATATGGATTTTATCCTCACATCCCCTTGATTCGTCAACGGACCAATCAAGCGCATGAGGATGCTTTTCGTATGCAATTTTATTTTGAAGAGCAAGTGTATGCAACATGATTTTGATAAGGCTTTGCTTGGGATTCTTTAACCCTTTCATGGCCTTTGATGATTTGCTCACGAAGTTAATCCTTCCATAACCCTTGATGTGAACCAAAAGAGGCATATCAAGCGTAAGAGGGATTTTTATGCAAAGAAGATGAAGGAAGAATGGAAGAAGATCACTGAGATCACCCGTAGCAAAGAGTAGCAAAACGCGTCGTGCACTGTGTTCTGTGAAGGGAGCAGTGGCCTTGAGAGTCTCCACACTTAATTTGCTCCTCGCGTACATATGTACTAGTTTGCATCTGTTTTGTGGTATAATTAATTTCGGAATAGATATAATGCCTATATTTCCAACATTGGGTTGGTACGTGGTGGCTGATGACGGAGTGAAAAGTACGGGTGATGGGGGCTGAACAAAATCACCAATCAGAGCATCCCAGCTCAGCCCCCATCACCCACCGGCATTGTGAACAGTTCGTTGCTCCTCTTCTCAGTTGGCAAGCCCACTGGGAATTAACAAGCTCACTGGGAATTATAAGCTCAACGGTACGTAGTGTCAAGCGCGCAATGCTTTATCGCTCGGCTGACATACATAGAGAGGGAGCCGCAGGGCTTTAGCGCGTAGAAAATACATACAATTCCTTGCTGCGGCGAGATATTATGGCCACCGCGTCCGTCAACGCCGACAGCGGCGACGTCGTCGTCGACGCTCACCACCTGTTTGCGGCGGCGCTGGGTGAGGGGGCCGGCGCCGGCCACGCGGCGGCGGCGACCTCGGTGATCCCGGGGGCTCTTGCCTTCGTCGGCATCCGTGTACAAGCAACCGAGCGGTGTGCTTGCCGCCCACAAGCTCGCCTACCACATCGGGCTCGGTGTCTTCTTATGTTGATCTTTTGTACACATGAAGTTTTTCTATAAGAAATACATATGAACAAATCCCACGTTGAGATTCATGTGTAACTAATTGAGTTTTATATGACATTCATAACAAATCCCACAAATAGCTTTTTCTCTGGATATCACTGTAGCTGCTTTCTGTCACTTAATTATGCATGGAATTATCGTTCTGCACGCACCAAATTCACTTTAACTGAGCAAAATAGCAGGGGCCATTACATCCTAGCCTTGCTACCGGAGAAGTAGTGGCTTACATTAGAGGAAAAAGGTTGGGTTTGTTTCGGAGCCTGTAAACTCCCTCGAGGGAATTAATCCAGACGGCAACCATCGCAGGCACGCGGGGCCCCGTTCTCGCACTGAAAAAAAAAACCAAAAAAAAGGGGCTTGCACGGTGACGTACATTCCAGCTAGACCTGAGTCAATATCATCCCTTCGCTTCGTGCCGCTGATCCGCTTTGTGGCTTGTTCCCTCGCGGCGTACGTAACACGTCCCTTGCGCCTCTATATATGTAACAACAGCCGCGCGCGTAAAAAATACATACAATTCCGAGTTCCGACTATCCCACAGGTGCTGCGGGGAGATGGCCGCCGCGTCGCTCAACGTCGACAGCGGCGACGTCGTCGTCGACGCTCACCTGTTTGTGGCGGCGACCTCGGTGATCCCGCGGGCGCTTGCCGCCGTCGGCTTTCTGACCAGCAGCATCGGGGCCGCCACAGCCGTGCACAACCAGCCGAGCGTGTTGCAGGTGCTCAATAAACAGCACCATGCATATGCATATGCTTATTGCTGGTTTTCTGCCTGAGTATATATATATGCATGCGCTTGTGCGTGCATGGTACGTCCGTTTCATGGTATTGTATTGTTTGATGATTTTGATCATGTTTAATTCCAATCACTTGATTATTATGGTTGCCCAGATGTACAGTACTACTTGCTGCTGGGCACGAGTTAACACTCTGCAGGCTTGCAGTCCAAATTGAGCGATGCGCATGCGCCTATATATGCAACGTAGCTTAATGACAGGGTTTGTCGGGAAGAAGTGCTGGGGGTGGTGGTGGCTGAACCAGGCCCATTAAGCTACAGTTGTCCGTTAATGGCCAGCAGAGGTTCGTCAGCGGCGCTAACGGTTCAGCCCATTAATATTCGTGCGTACTGGGCCTAGCCCACTTCGTTGCCCGTAGCGAAAAAAAAAAAAAACCTAACCCTAACCCAGCTTCAGCTTGGCGATCTCCCCACCCCGCGGGAGGGGTGGTGGCGGCGGCCGGCCGGCTCCGACGAAACCCTACACGATTTCCCCCTCCTCTTCTCACCTCGCTCCGCGACCATGGTGAGTACGGCCAACCTGTTGCTACTTCCGATTCATCCACCTCCGCCTAGTTGCTTGATCCGGCTCCAGATCCATCTGACATGTGGTGCTTGCTGCTGCGAATGGTGCTCAGGAGAAGCGTGACCACGACAGAAGCGGCGGCAGCAAGGGTCCTCATGGGGAGGAGACCGAGGTGGCCGACCTGGACGAGGAGTTCCGGCTGCCGATGAGCCACCGCCCGACGGAGAACCTCGACACGGAGGGCCTTGATCAGGCCTCCGTCGACACGCAGCTCACCTCCTCAAACGTCGGCTTCAGGCTGCTGCTCAAGATGGGGTGGAAGGGCAAGGGGCTCGGCAAGAACGAGCAAGGTCCTCTGTTCCTGCCAAATTAAATTTTTTCATGCTAATTGTTGCTCATCTCGATACATTGATGCCAGATTATAAATTTTCATGCTGTGTTGCTTATCGATACATTGATGCAAGAAATAATATGTAGATGTACGCTCATCAGTAGGGATGGCAACAGGGCCATCCCCCGCCGGGGAGTGCACACCCGTACCTGCCCCCGACACAGCAAAATTTGCCCGCTCCCCGTCCCCGGTCGCGGGGAGGATTTCCTCCCGTCCCCGTCCCCGATCGGGTATATGGGGACCCGACGGGTGTGATTCCCCGACGAGAATGGCGCTGGATGCGTAGAAGTAAGGCACACACTGGCGGCACCTTCGGGACTTCAGGAGGCGAACGGGTGGCGCCGGGGGCGGGTGACGCCGGGACGGAGGGCTTCGGGGCGCGGGGGGCGGCGCCGGGAGGCTAGCGAGGGGCGTCGGAGGAGACGGGCAGACGGGCGGCGCCAGGGGCCCAGGGCGGAGCCATGGGGGGTGGCGGGAGGCGCCGGGAGGCTTGCGAGCGGCGTCGGAGCAGACGAACGGCGCCGGGGCGGAGCCTTCAGGGGGGCGGCGGGCGTCGCCGAGAGGCTGGCGAGCGGCGTCGGGCGGAGCCTTCGGGGGTGGCGGTGGCTTGAAGACGGTAGGGAAGCATGTGTGGGCACTGGGCACTGGGCAGAGGAGGGGAGCTCCAAAGAGGCGGCGGCTTGGAGGAAAATAATGGGAGCTAGGGTTTGTTGAGACATGAAGAAATCAGAACCGTTGGATCAAGGATCCAACGTCCAATAAATGTTTAGATTTCGGGTTTAGACCGGGTCCCCGCGGGGAGGAAACTTACCCGTCCCCGTCCCCGTGATACCCGACGGGGGGATGATTTTCCCCATATCCATTCCCGCGGGGGATCAACTCTCCCCATACCCGTCCCCTAATAGGGGAATTCCCCGCCGGGGATCGGGGAATGGGGCCCCATTGCCACCCCTACTCATCAGTCATTATTGTTTCAAACTTCGGTAAAAACATCTTAATTTTCATAAGAATGGGACTAGGGGATAGGATACCGTCCAGAGTGAATTGGACGGGACCGCCCTGTTTCTTCTTCTTCTTCCTTCTTCCAACTCCTGCTCCGCATGCCTCGCCCGCCACCCACGCCACCTCTTCCCCCACCCGCAAGCCAGCGCCGCCACCACCGCCTTGCCACTCAGCCTCCTTCACTCCCGCCAACCCGCCGAACCTAATTCTGCCCGCCTGTGCAGATTCACCCACCACTGTCACTGCTCGACCACCCTCGCCCCCCCCTATGATTCCGTACCCACCGTCTGTCCGCTGTGGCCCAAGACTTCATCTAAGCACGGCAACCACAGACCATCCCCAACCGGAACCTGAACTTGGCGGTGGCGGTGGTGATGTTGGTGAGGTCGGCGGCGGTACGGAGGGAAGAAGACGGTGCTGAGGATGGCGGACGACTAATGTGGCGGAGATGTCACGAGGCGAGGCGGAGCGGAGGTATCCCATCCAATTTACCGTCCACTAGTATTTCTCTTTTCATAAGGTTCAGCCTGACCTAGTAGTGGGCTGAATTTATTTGCTGGAAAGCTAAACTTCGATCGAGAGCTTATAGAAGAGGCTTGGAGATACTGTCCCACTCCGTCAGACTTGATAGCTTTGAGATAAAACCCCAGCACAATAAGCCAGAGCGTTTGGATTTTTGATTTGTGATAAGCAAATAAAGACCCCAAGAACATGGTAATTAGTTACATATGTAATGGAATGAGTATTGGTAAGGCTTAGCAGAATACTGGTGTTCTTGCTTTGATGTCACAGCAACCGATTAATCATGCTCATTAAAAGCATCGTGAAAATGGCGTTTAAGCATCGTGTGAACAGCAAAACGCCCGGGAGGATAAGAATGTCCCCACGTTTTGCTCCTCCTGTGTAGAGAGTACGTTTTGGGCTTGGAGCGCCGTGAAAGCATCCTGGTTCATGGAGTTGCTCAAAATGGCACTTTAGAAGGTGCATCTTGTGACATTAGTAGGTTGCCATTGCCTGGTCGAGCCCCCAGGCCCCAATCTCCTAGTGCAGAACTGAGGGAGGCTTTGAGGACTGAGGCGGCGCTGACCCTAGCACGTCGCTGATGGCCGTCCTCCCCGTCGCAGGTCGAAGTGCCTTGCTGCCTCCAATCCTGCATCAATGGGATGGTTGTAGCAGGGGAGGAGAGGAAGATGGCGCTGGAGTGTTATGGCCGTGGCCCACATAGCCATAAACAGTACCGCGGTACTGTTTACGCATACTGTAGCGCGCACTGTAGCGCGACCTCCTCCTAGTGGTTAGGGATTAGATTAGATCTCCTAGTAGTTGGTATTAGATAAGATCAGTTTGTTAGGGAGGAGATAAGATTAGTTAGAGGGAAGTTTCTTAGGGCCTAAGTCTTTTATCCCTATAAAAGGGATGGTCATGTATCTTCTTTTGGCATCCAATCAAATGAATCAAAATTGAGAGTAGATCTCATAGGCGGTGGCTCCGATAACAGCCAAGGCGCTAGCTTCGACAACAGCTCGTCTCGCCCGCGTCAAGGGCCGTATCATGGAGCAAGGGAGGTGGGGTGGAGGCAGCTCTGGGGTAGGGGAGGAGGTGAGGTAGCTGCAGTTGTAGATGGAGACAATGGGTGGAGCAGTGTCGAAGAGGGTGGCGGCTGGCATGGAAGTAGTGCTGCAGATGCGGTAGAAGTTAGGGTTAGGGTGGGAAGAAAGGACTCTGTGGGCTTGAACTGTCTTGAGATGGCCCATATCTGGGCTAGAGCTAGTCTTGGCTGGGCCTGGCCCATGTGGGGCTGAGATAGTCATATTATTTTGTTTAATATACTCATTTTACTATATATCTAAAAAGAAAGATGTTTCAATGTTTTTAAATGTTGAAAAGTTAAAAGAGAGTGGGTCGTTTCGTTCTCGTTTTACGTTTTAATAAGCTTGCGATTAATGTTGATTATGCATGTTTCTTAGCTGATTGACTACCATGGTGTGGAAAAGGGGCTATTAGGCTTGTCCTGTCTAACGGCTGCCTGGAGCAGTGGAGACCTGGACTGGACAGAATGTTACTGCTGCTGACAAATGAAAATAAGATTGCGACCCTACATTTAATGTGGCCTAGAAAAATAATGCACATCTTTTAGCAGTTACAAACCTTGGACCTGGATGCTTATTGCATTGGTTGTTTATTTTATTTTCGTGCAAAAGAGATGAACTGTGCTCAAACAAGCTTAATGCAAAGCTAGATGCCTTGGCTAGAATTTAGTCACGGGGCCATTCATTGTTGTAAAGAGTATCTAAGTTTATTGATTCTGCCACCACCACCGCAACACTTCTTTCTTTTAATTTCCAATCTAAAAAAATTCTAAACATGATTAATCTGCAATAGCTGGCCTTTTCAACTCAATCATTAGATTATATTTTATGCTTTATAATCCATATGGCCTTTGAATTCAAATTTCCTTTTAGTTCTGCTGCAATACCTGTTCTAAACCTTCAACTATAGTTTGCATAGAAATCTTAGACTTAAAGATAAGTTAGATAAGGCGAAAAGAATGAGACCTTAGATGATATTCCTTTCTTTCACAACCAGTTACAACCATTAAACGAAGAAGATTTTCAATTTGGCCATTCTAGTTCCTGCACCTTCAACAATACCTTTCTTTGATGTGATACAGGTATAACAGAGCCAATAAAAGCTGGAATTAGAGATGCAAAATTAGGTGTGGGGAAGCAAGAGCAAGATGACTTTTTCACATCCGAAGAGAATGTACAAAGAAAGAAATTAAATGTGGAACTTGAGGAGACTGAAGAACATATAAAGAAGCGTGAGGTGTGCAATCAAACAGTGGTTGCTATTTTCTGTATGCTATATTCTTTCAGGATTTTGTGGGGGTTGATGCTTGCCACATGAAAAACCTATTTCTAGCTGTTGGCAGTTTGGCACTTGGCAATGAATAATGTTGCCATGCCTTTTTGATGTGGGAGTGGCTGGTATCAACCCTCACGAATCTTGATCATTCTGTGCACTTTTTATTTGGTGTTTTCTTTTCCCTGCTTCGCGCATATCTTGACAATCCAGGTCACAGCAGAACGCGAGCATAAAATCCGCAGTGAGGTCAAGGAGATACAGAAGGTGTTCTTTTGCAGCCTCTGTAATAAGCAATACAAGTTGGCACATGAATTTGAGAGTCATTTGAGTTCATATGACCATAATCACAGAAAGGTAATGTATTTGCTACATGTGGTGCATTGCATTGCTCTTCTGTTTTTTTTTTGTGATGCATAGTCTTGATTTTGTGCTGCGTGCTGCGTGCGCATCCATGTCATAGCGAATATCACTTGTGTACAATTTTATTTTTTCACTCTTCTTAGTTCAGTAATTTATTGAAGATGGACTCATTCTGGTCATGCAGAGGTTTAAGGAAATGAGAGAAATGCAAAGCAGTAACAGTAGCCGTGATGACAGGCAGAGGCGTGAGCAACAACGAGAAGAGAAGGAGCTGGCAAAATTTGCCCAACTGTATCCGTTCCAAGCTTTACCTATGATAACTCAGTGATGTTGCTAAGAAATGGATTACATGTTCCTTAAAATTATAGTTTCCTTAATGGAACTTCAGAACAGATGCTCATAGGAAGCAGCAGCAGCAGAAAAAAGAACAGCCAGAGATCTCAGCAGAGCGCATTACACCAAAGAACTCACCTGCCCCTGTCAATCAGGATCAGCGTCAAACCTTGAAGTTTGGCTTCTCCAGGATGGCTCCTACCAAGGTACGTTACCTCAACACCACTTTTTGTTAAACTGATTTGACCTGAGTACCTGACCCTTTTGTGGAAGTGAAGGACCTTACTCCAATTTTTGATCCATTAGTTCATTTGGTGAATAGATGAAAATTATAAAAGTAATAACTACATGCATTATTCTCATTTATCACCCACCAGTTGCTGGCGCCCTGTAGTATGTGCAGTCAAACTATATTCATTTTTACTGAAGATAATGATATCTTCTAGAATATGTTGTTTGTTTATATGAAGATGATGAGTGAATCGGTGATAAGAAACTTCTGTGGCTTCGTTCAAATGTACGATGATAAATTTAGTGGTCAAAGTGGCACATTTTGCTGGCTTTTAAAAGTAAAATATGTCGTACTTTTGTGACTCGATGCTGCACAATTGTATATGCCAAAAGTGTCTCTTGCTTGTCTTTGTTAAGCACACTGTAATGTAGTACCATTCTAGTGTCAAGTATTTACTTCTTTTGTGAGCACTAATCAACTGTCATTGCTGGAGCATCCTTGAACTGTTGAATTCATTACTCTCTTTGCATGACCACTGAACAGGCCCCAGTTGGCAATATCAGCAAGAAACCAAAGGTTGCTGCAAAAGTTTCTTCAGTTTTTGGAAATGAGAGTGATGATGAATCATGATCCCTCTTTATCCAAGTGTGGCACACAATCGAAATGTCCTTTTTAGGGGATTCTAGTGAGTTTTCCTTCAGAACATGCTTTGTCATGTAGTTGGTTTGACCATATATGAAGAAACATGAACTTAAATATTGGAAGTGTCACTTATAAGAACTCGAGGGTAAATTGTAAGATTAACTCACTTTGTACTTTCACGCTGTATCTTGGAAGATGACGAGAACATTCTGTTGAAGGCAGGGCCCTTAGTACACCTTTGTATTTATCTTTGTTGGCTTTTTGTGCGACACCTCTGTATTCAGAGTTGGCGTTGCATTTGGTACCCTTTGCCAGCATCATGACTGGCAAAAATCTGAGACCTCTAGCTGCTTGCCACTATCTCAGGGTATAAACAGTTGATTAAACCACTGCGGCACTGCCTTCATCTTTCTGCTGGAGAACTTCTGCCTTAACTTTTAGAAGAGTAAAAAGGGAGGGTGATCAAAGTGCAAATGGGTTGTTGATGCAGCCCATGGGGAGCAGTTGGCTGGATCTGGAGCTGTGGTCCATGAGAAAGGATAGAAGATATGCGTTACATATAATGGGATGCAGAGATCAGATCATTCACTCACATACATGTGGATCACCTGCATATACCTTTACTCCCAAGGAGTTAATGCGCAGATCTGCTGTTGTGCAGCACCATTTGCAGAGCAAGTCAGTGCGTGCAGTGCAAGAATGCCAGATACTGATCAGACACATACATCAGACATCTAAAGTTGTAGGCAACGCAAATCCAATTGAATTATTGGCGTTGTTGTTTTCTTCTTGAAAAGTACGTGTTCTGAGCCCCATTGTAGGAGAGGTTAGCAGGTTTGATCAGCTGATCAGGGATCATTGGTCCCTGTGGCTACAATTATCTTTTCTTTCATGCTAATTTCCTCTCTCTCTGTGCTATACTTGAGAGCTGGTCCAGCATATGGTTGGGGAGATTTGTTGTGAAAAAAATGGTACCATGCAAACCAGCTGCTAGCTCACCCTCAAGATGCCTCACACCTACCACGCACTCCTCTCTTCACTGTTGCTTTCACTTCCATAAAACTAAAGGGAATGCAAACTCTGGTGGCATACATGCACTGCATGGTTGGTCAGAGAACTCAAATGTCCTACTGTTCACTACCATTAGTTCCCATGTTATCCTGCCGTGTTATTAGCATGTCACTGTTGCAGCATTAACTCTTGATCTTCATTCCACAAACAATCTTCTAACCAGCTGGAGGTGAGGTTACTGTTAATAATTCAATTGGCATGAAGATATGTTGGATTGGCTGAAGTTGAGGTGTGATCATCACAATATGCGGTTATATAGGACAATAGTTTCTTGCTTTTCTGATTTATCTTTGATCAACTGTGCCGTCTTGCAATCATAGATGGTAATGGATGTCCACGTCTAGCATCTTGATGTTCTTGGGCAAGGTCACAAGGTGTACTAACAATCTGTCGCCATGTGTCCTGCTTGCTAACATCTAAAACTTGCCGATCCAAATTATTGCCAACAAATTGACCAAAATTACTCCCTGCAGAGATTCATACTAAAACCATTACACAAGAGCGCAAGACACGTACATGAACCAGACATTAATATTAATTTTGAAGAGAGAAGAACAAGAGATGGGACAGGGATGAAGTGAGAGGGCAGTTTAAGCAACTGGAGGCAGGTTAGCTACTCAGAATAGCATATCCAATTTAGTACTACTTATTTAAGCTCAACCTCTCCTCTCCTGTCAACAAGTGATCAAGATTAGATGAGATTTGCCAAATGCTGAGTTGACAGTAGAATCTACCGATTCTACTAGTAGCTACTCCACAACACAACAAGATGCCATATCCAACCCCAACCACTTCTCACTTCTCACTGCCCCACCACTCAAGAATCAAGGTCAGTCAGAGGACACAGTGAGATCCATCGGGCATGAATGAGTAGAGCCCCCATAAATTGTCAATTTATTGTCTGCCATCCATCGCGATTGCTGGCCCATTTCTCGCGCTTTGGGCGGTTCATCTGATTGGCCTAGATGCCCCTCATTGACAAAGTACGACCATGGAGGCAAAGCCATGATATTTGGTAACTTGATTGGCACTTATTGGCAATCTGTGCCCTAATGTACTTTTTTCACATTTTTTTGGGAGAAAGTACAATTTTTCTCAACTGCTGGCGGCTAATTATCATCTTACGATGCATCATGCTCACATAAAACAGATAGCAAGCACAATCCATGCTAGCGAGGACCATCCTTCAAATTTTAAAAACACATTTTTCTTTGAATTGACGGTTGCGCACCTAATTTTTTTAAAATTGAAAAACATGTCCAAAAAGTAACAGTAAGTTGTAATTATCCTAAATATTTGTTTTTAAGCAATGTGAGCTCTGCCATTCCATTAAAAAAAGGTAAATAAATGAAGAGAAAAAAAAATAGTGCAATGCACCAGATACACCGCAACGCTACGGTGACAACCCAACCTATAGCAAAAAACGTGAACTTGACATGCTCTAACTGACATTACATGCATATTAATATTTAATGAATCTTTACGTAGGTATAATGCATCTGAACAAAAAAAATATGCTAGGCCGATTGATAAAGACAATAATTTTTTACAACTGAACGGCAGGAGCACTGCCCAATGCTTATATCAGAAAGGGAGAAAAAGTCTGATTACAAAAGAACATATGTATAAGGACAACCACGGACCGGAGGCGTGTGAAATAAAAGCTAGATTGTGCTGACTATCTCATGAAAATGCAATGCCGAGATATGTTGGAGGCACTCCGTGAGGGTTTTGTTGCAGACCTCCTGGAAAGAGCTATAGGAAGATAAAAAAATGTGATTATTTCGCTCTCTTCATACGTTCCAACAAAAATAGGATACGATTCATCCACACCGATGACTATGGTGGTTATTGAGTCCATGATTAATATGCAGCCACCATTAGAAATGTCTTTACTACTTGTAGGCATGGAAGACTACGCTTGAGGTAGGACTTGTCGCATATCTTGAGCAATGAGCCTTTAGACCTGCTGCGTAAATGGGCACATGAGTAATAGGTGGGATACGGTCCCCCGGTCATCGCCACATAAAGAGCAAACTTCCTTAATGTGTGTCATACTCTAAGGATCAAATTACCGACACTTAGAATCTTATTCCTTGTGCACAACCACATGAAGAATTTGCATTTGGGTTTAGCATTGTATTTTAAGACTAAATTGCAAAGTATTGATGAGAGGAAATGAGAATGGTAAGCCAAGCTTGCAGAATAGCAACCAAACTCATTCTAGTGTGAAGAGACAGAATCTAGCACCCCCGATGTCACGACGATGCCTCGAACTACGATTCAAAGGGAGCAAAATTCTTCAAGTTTCTTGACTGAGTTCAAAGGTGATAGGCAACGTACCCAGCTACTATGAAGTAGAGTGTCTCGGATAATAGCCATTTTTGCATCTTTTTTTTTTTCAATATGGAAGGTGCAATGTGCCTCGAAGCTTGGCATGGAGCCAATGGCTGTACCAGAAGGAGAAAATAGCGTCATCGTTGAAAAATGCACCTCCCCCCTAAGAGGGCCACATGCACCTAGACATCAGGAAATGAACATTATGCATAATTTATATATATTGGGATAATACCTTAACTATAATATTCATGTTGGGTGTTGTTGTGAATTAGTCGTCATTTGCATAAATTCGACGTGCAATTTATTTATCGGTATTACACCGACCAAAGAACCAAGATATTAAACATGAACAATCTTTCATATATTTCGGCTTTGTACATTTCAGCTTAGTGTAGCGTAGCGTTTCAGCAAAATTTATCTTTTTTATATAGCCAATTTGGTGTTATAGTTTTTAATGAGTTTTCTCAGATTTTTAGTAGTTCTCATAAAGATCTTAAAACTTTTTTAAAATTATTTTTTTATAATATTTAAACCACTTTTTAAATACTCTTAAATTTTGTTGAAACGCTACGCTACGCTAAGCTCAATTGTACAAGGCCGAAGTAGATGCATACCAAATCGATCATGGCCACTTACCAAAAATGTTGATTTATGTGGATGATTAACATATGTGTTCACTTGATTAGAGGTACCATATCCCTCCTAATTTTGAAGAAATATGTATATGCTTCTTTCATCGATCATGTAAACATGCGTTTCCACATTCTAAGAAGCAGCATTAACATTTCACACCATGATTCCATGGATTCCAATTAATGCAACCCCAGTACCCTAGACTTCAGGTTACATTTAAGTCTTATCTTTCACTTTTCAGATCCATCAAGTTGTCACGTATCCTTGTCGTTTTGAATACAAGATTATTATGGTTTCCTTACCATGACCTTTTTAAAGTAAAAAGATGAAAACAGTTTATTTTGGACATGTTTTTATGGATTAAATAATTTTATTTCAATATGTATGTGAAGTATTCATTTTATTCTTTTTATGTTAGTGGTCAATGTTTTGAATGTTTGACCATATAGATTATGTTTCACAATAATATATCTAGATTTAGTGCATATAACTGTTGATGATAGAGTATAACTATTAGACTTATGCTAGTCACCTTATCCTATATATTAGGTAATAAACTACCACGAACAAATATGTATCATAAATTAAATATACATGGTGTAGATGTATACGTATATGCTACCTATATATAATTGACATTGAATTAGATGAAATTTGAAAAATTCTTTACATGTCCAATTTCTCCTCATTTTGAATAAAGTTTTTTTCTTAGGTTCTATGGACTAGACAGCAACGAGCAGAGCCTTTATATATATCATGCCCTCTTCCATGTTGCTCTTATACTTGTTAAAGTCTCAACCTGAGGAGAGAGAGAGGAGGAGGTGGAGGAGGGAGGGGAGACTTTAATATTTTCAGCTCCTCTACCAAGTCCAGCCCCAACCTTGTGTTGCCATTCATGGCGCTCTCCACCCTCCTCCTCCCCTCCTCCTCCTCTACATCCATTGCCACAGCCAGCTCCGGCCGTCAGCGTCACCAGCACAACGGCAAGCGCAAGAAAAAGCCACCGCCTGCTCAGCCGCCGCTCTCGCCGGCGGGGAGCCACCGCGCCATGGCCACCAAGAGCCCCAGGGCCAGCACCAAGCTCGCCGCCGCCAAGAACCACCACCGCCGTCGCGACGCCCCCAAGAAGCCCGCGGCGGCGCCCTCCTCCTCCTCCTCCTCCTCCTCGTCCTCGTGGGAGCAGCTGAAGAGCCTGCTCAGCTGCCGGAGCGCGACGGCGGCGGCGCGCGTCCACGACCCCGCCGCGCCGTCCGCGCTGGCGCGGCTCCGCCGCGGCGGCGCCGGCGCCTGCGGCCCCTCGCTCTGCGCCATGCGCGACGTGGTGGACGCCGCCAGCTCCGCCGCCTCCTCTGCCGCCGTCTCCGTCGACCGCGACACAGCCCCGCTCACCCGCTCCTCCCGCCGCGCCGCGCCGCCCGCCGCCGCCGGCCACCCTTCGTCCCTCAGGGCCGGCCTCTCCGGCTGCTACGAGTGCCGCGCCATCAACGTCGAGCCCATCTCATCAAGGTCTCTCTCTCTGCCTAACTAATCTCACTCATGACATGAGCTCATGCATGCTTGATCTGTGTTTACCACCACCAAGAGGGATCTGCTAATTAATCTCATTCTGTTCATCGCCGACTAATCAAGTAATTAATGATGCGGTAATGAATGGATTAATTAGGAGGTATCCGAGGCCAAGGGAGCTGTGCAGTTGCCCGCAGTGTGGGGAGGTCTTCACCAAGGCCGACAGCTTGGAGCACCACCAGGCCATTCGCCATGCTGGTATCTATCCATCTATCAGTCTAATTACTACCTAATTATCTAAAGAATTTACTACCTAATTATCTAAAGAATTCTATCTCGTCACCTTGCCATTTCTCATGGTTTGATCGGTACCACATGTAAAAAAAATACAGATCGATGAGCTAAAGATCATGTAAAGATCGATTATAATTTGGCGCAAATTAATCAAGTTAAGAATAATCAGCTAGGCTACAGTAGTGGAGATCGATGCCTAGAGATCTGTGTTAGTTAAAAATAAAATGCGTGGGCACTTCATGTATATGCATCATTGTATGCGCTTAATGGTCAATGCTGCTATGATGGGCTAATCATGATTAAAAGATACCACTAGTGAAGCATCATTTTATACTAATAATAATACTCGGTGGCTGTAGTGGAGTAACACTTGGGTTTTAGTTTAACATCCAACCATGTGTGCGAGAGAGGAGATAAACAGAAAGTGCAAGGAAGATGCTGCCCATCAAAGATACCCCCCTTCCTTTCCCTCTTTTCCTTTGTCTTTTGTGATTTGCAAGGAAGCTGCTGTCCTGAGTATACTGGCTAAGTGAGTGCCATCCCAAAGTATGTATAGTGATAAAATTATCATCACCTGGAAATTACATTGCAAAAGAGAAGAAGCTAGCTAGATTAATAAAAATTAAAGGTAGAGTTGCTTGCAATATGCTAAAGATGCATGCATGCATGGCTAGCTAGTTAGAAGCTTTCTAATTCTAACTAATGATGGTGCCTTTAATCAGTCAGTGTAGCCAATTAATGTTGGCATGCAAAGCATGCAGGAGCTGGGTGGGGTGCTGCATGCAGAGGGTTGGTTGGTTGATTGATCAACCAATTAATTAGCACAAACTAGAGCATCAGCTTAGTTGCAGTACACAAGATGAGGTCCCAGCACAGTATCCATCCTCCTTCCCAATTTAAGGTGGTAGGGATTGCAATGTACCCTCTGAAAGGGAATCACCTGAGGGACCATCAAATTAGGAGTAGTTAATTCACCTGCTTTGCCTGTCCCAAGCATGATCAATCAGTACGTGCTAGCATGCTCATCAAGCTTCAACACAGTACGTACGTACTGCGTGCCATGGCTTCACATTGCTCACCGTAATATGTTGTGCATGTCAGGACGATCGAATGCATTGCCTGGTTAATTAATTGGTTTCAGTGTGTGCCTTGATTGCACTGTGCTTAATTAAGGTGAGGTATTGACAGTACACTTGCTGTGCAGTGTCGGAGCTGGGGCCGGAGGACTCGGGGCGCAACATCGTGGAGATCATCTTCAAGTCGAGCTGGCAGAAGCTGGACCGTCCGATCTGCCAGATCGACCGCATCCTCAAGGTGCACAACACGCCGCGCACCGTCGCGCGCTTCGAGGCCTACCGCGACGCCGTCCGCACCCGCTGCCGCGCCACCGCCGCCCGCGCCGCCGCCGACGGCAACGAGCTGCTCCGCTTCCACCCCGCCGGCCTCGCCTGCGCGCTCGGCCTCGCCGGTGCCGCCTCCCTCTGCGCCGACGGCGCCTCCCCGCCCGTGCCCGGCGCCGCCGCGGCCGCGTGCGGCGTCTGCGCCGCCATCCGCCACGGCTTCGCGCCGTGGGTCGCCGCGCACCCGCTCGGCGTGCGCACGACGGCGAGCAGCGGCCGCGCGCACGACTGCGGCGCCGCCGCCGGCGAGGGCTGCCGCGCCATGCTGGTGTGCCGCGTCATCGCCGGCCGCGTCCGGCGGGACGGCGGCGACGAGGAGGGCCCGTTCGACTCGGTGGCCGGCGACGACGCGGCGGGCAGCAGCGTGTACGGGAACCTGGAGGAGCTGTTCGTCGCCAACCCGAGGGCCATACTGCCGTGCTTCGTCGTCATCTACCGTACGTGAAGGAACGTACGTTCACAATTAATTGTAGCCATGCATGCATGCATGAACGCGCGCGTATTTCATTTATTATCTTCTTGGAGATATATATATATATATATGTGTGTGTACCCAATACTATTAGTAGCACAAGTTCTTGCTTACAAGTATGAATACATACCACAGATTGAATGCTAGCTTGATGCGAGTGCTTTTCTTAATTTGTTTGTTTCTTAATAGATATATGAATATGTATACAAACAAATCATACAATTTAGTCCTTCAACTCCTGGTTTTCATTTTTTTAGGATTTATTTTAGATGGTAATTATTACTAGTAGTGAATACGTGCAGACATGTGTTTTTAGATGTTATTATTTTTAGATGTTTTTTTTTTGTGCAGTTTCTAGCGTATGTTGCATATAATGTTTGGGAGCGCGTGTTCAGGCGTGACATCCACACAACACACACACACACACACACACACACACACATCTTTTTGATAATATTTTCATTTCGGTCTAAGCTCTCAACAACGAGTACAATTACATTATAAGAATATATTAAAAATATGAACAATGACATGAATGGATTAGTGGAACACTGGCATCGTGATTAGTTGGAGATGAACAGTGACATGAAAGCTTTATTTGATCTGTGTGATTGCTCATGCATGGAGAGATCCACGCAGGGACAGATAGAATCTCACCTTTTGCATGGAGGATGTGATATATGCATATGGTAGTTGGTGCATCGCTCCCTTTTGACCAGAGCTCTATCGTCGGTCGACTCACATAAGTCAACCACTTATTTTACTTATGGTTTGTAATTAATTAATGGCCCAGTTAATGAATTCTAGCTAGCTAGACGTGTCAATTTCTCTTGTCTTTTAACCCAGCTAGCTAGTTAGTTTGATTACTAACTAGCTCGAAGAAAGAAAAGAGACTTATTTGTCTTTTCTGTTGATCATCTAGTCTGGTGTGTAGATCGAATTGGTTTTAACTAGGGAGAGCTGAGAGAATCCTTGAGCCCGGGAAATCATGGATGTGTTGATACGAGAGAAGGACTCCTAATTGATCATGCACGTGCCGTTGTTGTTAATATGTCAAAGCTTGGTTTGTTTCATTAATAATTGAGCTGCTCTAATAGTTATTTAATTAATTCATTAATGTGACACAATAACCGAGTCTGATATTGATTACATAGATAAGACGACAGGTCAACTAGATAATTCATGAGATGCCAATATGCAAACCCACAAGCCGAGTCTGTCCAATTACTTTTAACCAAACCAACAGTAGTAACTCCAAAACCCCTAATTGCCCAATTCTTTCACTAAACCAAGAATTCTAGCTATGCTTATGTTAACATGACCTCAAATCATGATCATGTGGACCAGTTTTTTCATTAAATAATAAAATCCTTTTTCCAATAAAAACTATCGTACTTAAGTAGTCCATATCTTGCATGCAACACGGTTGATCTATATATTTTGCCTAAATAACTAGGTTAAAATTTATTTAGCTTCCGATCGAAGGATATAGTATGTGCATGTCTACCACGTGATCTTAAAAATTGTTAATCAAACCACCGTCTGTTCAAGATCAATGTTCAACCCAACACAGAGCTCATGTGGTATTTTTACAAAAAATGTATTTGGACATTTTAGAAATGCAATTGGTTCTTCTTTCTCCCCTCTGCCGAGTTGGCCGCCACCAGCTGCTGCTGGTGCCTCTGGTGGCGACCACCCACCCCCACTAGAGCATGGCCATATGTTAACAAGGTCTGACAGCGGTGAAAGCCGGCATGGTTGCTCTTGCCGCCTAGGCAGAAGTTACCATAAGATGGAAGGGGAGAGGAGAGCAAGAAGAAGGGCTAGCTAGGGTGAAAATAAAATACGTGGGGAGATTTTTTTCTTAAAAAAAAGACAAATGTGAGGAGATGAGTAGTCTGACCGCGATTTTTGAAGTGCATTGTGTGGCCATGAAAAATATGCACACACACATTTGCATGTGGGAATGACTTTCCGTATGGATCAAAGTGGTCTTCCACTCTAGTAGTATCATCTATCCACAAACGTAACAAGTAGACCTGTTCAAACCCCGGGCCGGGCCTGGAAAAGCCCGGTCCCGAAAAACTAGGCCCGAGCCCGGCCCGGCCCGAGGCGTCGGGCTCGGAAACCCGGCCCGAGCCCGGTCCGAAGCCCGAAAGCCCGGCCCGAAGCCCGGCGGCCCGGCCACGGCTTAAATCGGGAAAAAACCGGGCCCGGCCCGGCCTGACCGTCGGGCTTCGGAAACGAGGCCCGAGCCCGGCCCGAAAAAAGTGATCTGTGACAAAGTGTTACTGACAATTTTATTACGCCTTGTCTAAACTCCTATCGTACATGTCCTTATTGTTTTGAATTACTTAATGATCGATCGAGTCTCCGATCCGTGGCCGTGAAATGAATGCTAGCTGAATGCATGTCACACTCATGAAGAGGGTCACCTGCTCCTTGTGCAATCCATTCATTACTCCATGTATATAGGGCTACCCTACGTACGTACGTACAAGCCAACACACAAGTCGTGCATGTACATTTACGTCCGTACGTATTTATATAATATACATACGCTCGTCGTCGTCCTTTTACCCCTTCCAGAATATATATCGGTCATGCATTCATGCTGATCGATGCAGATGGATTATGCATGCCAGATGGTCCTAGCTTGCTAGTACGTACGTACACAGTGGCAGGAGCAATGCAGCCATACTGTCCATGCATGGCATGCATGATGAGACAGCAACTCGATTAATTACAACCATATGCACTGGGAGGCTGGGAGACAGCAATATGGCATGAACATTGACCATTGTCATGTACCCATGCATGATTCAACGATTCCAAGCTCAAGCTTGTGCGATCGATCGAGCAAGCCGCGCAGAGGTGAACCGCGCGTGAACACTATGGCACATTGTGATATCCTCTACTTTATCGTATGTCACTTGTATTTTAAAATCATTAAAAATAAATAAAAATAAATTGTTATATACAAAACCCTAGCTTAAATTATTTTAAATTATGTTTTAATCCACATAATTTGCATTTCGACAGAGCCTAGGGCTTCTAGACAAGAGCGTTCAGTTGCGACATGAAGCTACGCCTGTCCCATGGAAGCTTGTAGGTGGATCTTACAGAAAACATTGTCTGGAGCAAAAATCCAGATGATAGATTCCAGAGTCCAAATTTGCAAATGCACTTTAGCTAAAGCCTTTCAAAGGGTAACGAATTGAGGGAGCATATTGGCGGTGAAGCAGGGGCAAAAATATATTAGTGATCCAAGTGTTGGATAGGAGTGCGACAACCACAATTTCCGAACTTTATAAAAGAGATGGTGAAGAGACCTGGCGCGAGGATCTTTCGGACTTGCCTTGAAGCCAATTGTCGTGCTAGAAGGAGGTGGAAGACCCATCGATCCCCTAGCTGAATGATTGTGGCCATCTAGAATAACGCACGGTCAGTAGGGGAGCATAAGGATAGTGTCGGTCCAAGGTTTCATGTAGGGGCAAATCATGGAAAATAGATCATCGGAGTCATCACAAATCTAAATATCACTCATAACAGTTCTTATAGCATATAATAAACACACAATATGCATAGAACACACAATAAATCATAGACAACTATATGGATTGACAAAATGTATATGAAGTGACAAAATAAATAAATTCTCATTACTGCAGTGGTTACCTCATTGCTATTCTTTATGTTGCTTCATCTTCTAAAAATGATCTATTACATCATCATTTGAAATTGTCGCTAGAAACCCTTGCTCCAGAAAGCAAATTTGACATCATTCTCAATTTGTCACCCATACGATTGCATAATACTGTCTTCACAATTTTCATCGCCAAAAAGCATCTTTCCACTGATGCAATGGCGATAGGGAGAACTAGAACTAGCTTTATATATAAGCTTATGTACTAAGGGGAAATAAAGTTGTTTCTTTGTATCTGCCATCAATTTAGTGAGCTCGAAAATTGACTTCAAGTAGTTGTCGAATCTTTCATCCGCTTGAACATTGTCAATATAAAGGTAAAGCTCATGACCAAGGTCCTTTAGTTGCATCGGATTAAAGTCATCTGGATATGACTTTGCTAATTCCATCAAACTCTCATATTTGAAATCTATTGATTTATGTTCCAAATTCATTCAAAGAATGCCAACTTCTAACGGCACGGAGCGGAGTCCCGTCTCCTGCCGCGGTACGGATCATTATTATTGACCTAGGTCACCGCCTATTATGTATATCTCTTGTAAGCTGCTGAGAGAGGTGATTCAATAAGTCGTTCTCTCCGGCGGTTTTGTAACTCTCCCGATATAGTGAAGTTTCACTGCTTGAAGCCCGTAGTTTTTACCCTTCACATTAGAGGGGGTTTTCCATGTTAAATCCTGTGTCTTGATCTATTTATGTTTTCGATCTACCTACGCAAATTGCTAACAAAATCAACAAAGGAATCCTTGGCACTAAAGAAGCTATTTAGGTAAGCAATTAGAATTGATCTCATCGAAACGGTCATTTAACTATATAAACTGCAAGTCAATCACAGGGTTCAAGCAATAATACCTATAAGAGCATCCCCAGGTGGCACTTTGTCACTCGGCCGGCATCAACAAGGCAGGGCTGGGCGGGAATTTTTTTGAAATGGCAAGACTGCAGGACCATGCATGATGCAACTGGAAAAAAAAATTAATTAGGGCGTTGATGCAGGGACTTTAGCTCCCCTGCTAGGGATGCTCTAATGATGTTAGATAAACTTCAAGTCAATCACAGGGTTCAAGCAATAATACATATAATGATGTTAGTGCGTTTGTTTTTTTTTTTTTGTCTTGGTTCATGCCGATCAATATATTATTCTACCATATCCAACTTAAAAATATATTGTGCTTTATTCACCTTAATTTTAATTTTTCTTAGTCTAGTATCTTAGCGTGGTTATTTGCTTATTGCATCACTTTTGGTTCTCGACATTTATAATATATAAGCCTTTAACGCGTGGTTTTGTATAACAAGTTTCACGAGAAAGCCCTGCCAAGGTAGTATTTACACATTTTCTTTTATACGACGAAACACTAGACGTGTTTGTGCCGGAATGGTACTAGTTTCGATCAACTTAATACTACTAATTAATTACCAATGCTATCTAAACCAACTTGTGTGCGCGTCATTTTTTGTCGGCATCAGCTGAGTCATATATATTATGCTGAGGCTTTTGCTAATAGTGTGATGCATACATATATGGCTACGTGTACCTCTGGTTTGTGCAAATTAAGCACAGAAGGTATACTCTCATTGTGCTGGCCCGGCTGCATCTGCACGAGGTTCTTTCATGGGATTAGTATATTAATTAATTTGCATCGATCACTGGCAGGCAAAATTATCAAACGATATCTGAGTTGTGGTTGGATTAGATTAAGTCGGGAATCTTACTTTTGCCAGGCTTGCGACCATGGGCCATACGCATGCGTGCTGTTTAAATAGTACATGTGGTTGGTGCACAAACGCATGCGAACCAGCTGCTATAGCTACATACTACCAGCAGTAGTACAGCACATAACATATTGAATGTTACGGAACGTCGGAGAAAACAGCTATTGAATCATCTCTCTCGGCGGCTTACATGAGATATATATAATAGACGATGACTTAGATCAATAATAACGATCCATACTGGCCCAAGCGTTCCGATGATAGGCCTCCGCTCCGTCCCACCAAAAATTAACCTCCTTTAATTGAATTTAGATCATAAAACAATAATATATATGTTTTCTCACTTCCGAGGCCTTGACCTGCTAGGACTAATTATTTTGTTCCTCTTCTCTAGATCCGGCAAGCTAGTGACGAAGATACTGTTCCGGACCCTTGGAGTACAAGAAGGCAGCGCACCGTGTGTAGCTTCCATTGCTACCGATCGAGTACATCTGCATAGAAGGCATAGTTCTTTTCAGCTTAATTAATCGTGTACCTTCCATAGAGAGCCAGAGAGAATAAAAAATTATAAAAAATAGTTTTAGGAGATTTAAGAAGAATCACTAATTAAAGTTCAAAAACATCTACAAAGTGCTATATGTTTGTCTTTAAAAAATAAAAAATTTAGCCGTCACTAATTACTCAATCTAAATTTAATCTCTAGATTGTTTGGAAGCATCTCTTCCCAGTTTCTTTTATGTTTTTCTACTACAATCTGTTGGGGGCACTTCTCCAATAGGCAATAAACATGGAGGTAATACATTTTAGTTGTTCGTTTGAGCTTAAATTGAAGTTAAAAGGTACCTTTATAAATTTGTTATAGGCAAACGATGTAGCTGTTAGAGCCCGCTGTCACCTAGCTCATCTCATGGCCCACAACGATTCGGCTCCCCCCTCTCGATACCAACACCTGGTCTCGGGACCAGGTCCCCACATCTATTGGCCCAACTAAAAGCACAACCTAAGTCCTAACCCAACTCAGCACAAAAAACTAGCCTGCTAAGAGAGGGGTGTCTCTACCTTTTAAGTTGTGCTTCCCCATCACCAATATCAAATGCGGGACTAAACCCAACAATCTCCCCATCGCACATCGTACCATTTGTCCTACACCGTGTGATCTGTTGGAATATGGCAAATAATAATTAGGTGCAATATAGGACAATTGAACATAGATATAAACCAGATTAGCAACAAACCACTAATGCCATTAGAATAGTAATAATCATGATTCCTTGATTTAAAACATATGAATTCATGGTCAAACTTCATAAAACATGGCATTAATTCAAAAGGGAAATAAAATAAGCCAGCATAGTGCTTAGGTTTTATTAAACAAATTTGCTCTCAGATTTATATATTGATGGGTTGCAGATAAAACTGCCATCCAACATCAATATCTACAATTTATCATAGAGTACATATCCGGTGCAATCAGACTTCCGGTGCAATTACCGTGCACCCGAACTAACAAAAGTCATGAAAAAATTCAAAAAAAAATTGTAGATGTACTCTTGAACTTACTCTACCTATGTATGAAATTTCAAGGTCAAATTCATCATATAGTAAGAGTTACAAAAAAGATAAAGTTCTATCAATTTTAAACCCTTCAAATTTGTTAGAATTTTCTCTTTTTTATAACTCTTAATATAAAATGAATTTGGTCTTGAAATTTCATACATAGGTAGAGTAAGTTCAGGAGTACATCTATAATTGTTTTTGGATTTTTTCATGACTTTTGTTAGTTCAGGTGCACGGTGATTGCACCGGAAGCCTGATTGCACCGGATATGTACTCTTTATCATAAGCTTTTAAGATCAGTGACTAGAGAGACCTAATTGAATTAGTGCTGCCCAAAGTTATATTATACAATTTCCTACAAAACAAGCATACAGTGCTGCTGTCCAGAAACATAAAGATCAATTTCAGCCCTAATGCCAATCATACATCAGGGATTTCACTCACAATTAATTGATCAATCTAGATGTCAATTACAATATTAACCAGAATGACCATTCCAATTAAAACGGATACTAATCAAATCAACAAAAAGATCCCAAAGGAAAGAACACAGCAGCACAGTATGCAAGTGTGTCTCAGGATAATAATTTAGGCAACAACACAAATTACTCCTAAGACATCACTAGTCAACAGATCATCATAGCCTCCAAATTAATGAACATCACCGAGTAAAATTTTAAAGGGACAACTGCAGTGTTCCTAGATCAAGATGATAGCCCCTAGCACGAAGGCTAGGTCCCCAAAATATTCTCAATCAGCCCACTGCACCAAATAAACAGAGAAGGCAATGAATTTCTTATGTAGCTTCGGATTCGAGCCGACACAGCAGAGGCAAAGCACGACTAGGTCGTTGTCCCATAAATCAAATCGCCGTGCTACACGTGCAGCCACCGACGAGTGATTCGGAGATACGATGCCATCACCTCCACCACGGATGGAACCGAGGAAGAGGCTTGAGGAATAGAGGAAGAGCAGCACAAAGATTCAGCGTCTGAACCCATGGCCACCGGGTACCCAAGTCGGAGAGGGGCTGCACCACCACCACGAAGACCACTGCCGGCCGGCAAACCGACGAGCGAGCAAGTGCAATGGAGTGCAAACAAAAAGAGGGAAAAAATGAGCTCGTGCAAGCACACCGGAAAAACCAAGAGGGCAACCGGCTAAATAGAGAGAGAGGATAAGTACGGAGGAGCAACGAACCGTGCGAGGAAGCTGGAGGATCAGCCCCACGACGCACGCGCCGCGCACCTCCGCGAGCTGCGGAACGGCCATAGCCGCCGCTGGTAGTAACAAGCTGCTGCTTGCTCATTTGCTCACTAGGGCAGCAACTGCTGCCCTCTCCCTTTCTCTTATTCTCCATTTGGGCCAAGGCCCAATACAGCAAAAGCCCAACATGATCTCCTGGATACATTCTGGGTTACAATTGGACTCTGAGTTGTAATAGACAAGGTTGGTTTAGAGTAAGAGTCGGACTCTATCCAGGCCTCCACTATATAAAAGGAGGCAACCCTGGTGTAACCCAAAGACAATGACTGCATGATAGTTGCATAGGTGTGAGGGTGTCAGCGGCCGGCATGTGGTCATGACCCGGGCAACCGGTATGCTGCGGTATTATGGATTGGGGAGAAGCGTCGATAATTAGAGCCTCACAGATGTACGCGAAAGCTGAACTGTGTTAACAAACATCGTGTCTCCTGGTGTCGTTCGTGATCTTGCATTGGCGTAAATCCTAACAGTAGCCAAATGGACAGATCTAGCATGAATGGGTTGGGGTCACATGACCCCAATGATTTTGAGATTATCCCAAATAAATATTTTGTATTTTCTTAGTTTATTAGCATATAATCCACTTACTACGAGCTAGTAACCTAATGAGTAAACCAAACAACCTTAACAACATATTCTTTTGGATCTAGTCCTTATTTTTGGAAGACTTAGGCCCTGTTCTTTTGAGCTGATCTGAACGGATGAACGGCTGAACGGCTGAAATGGCTGAACTTTGAGACCTTCTCGAGATGGTCTTGAGATTCGGATACATTTCGTTTGATTTGCTTTTTAAAGCATTAGAACCCACCTTCAAAACAGTGAAAAAACGATTTCAAAAAACTCAAAACATATGTGTTTTCAAAACGTAGATAAGACGTTAAGCTGTTAAGACGTTAAGCTGTTAAGCTGAAAAGAATTGGGCCTTAGTGTTTTTCTCAAAACTTCTAAAATTATTTTTAACAACTTTTTGATGCTCCTCGAGCACCATATTGAGAGTCCACGAAATTTAAGATTACAATCTACAACTTATTTCTGCTAATAAAAACAATGCCAATTGGATGTGCAATATTATTTTTTTATATCTTAACTGTTCGTTTAGAGGGGATCGATCACTGTAAAAATACACCAACTTTTAGTACAAAATCTATTCAGTTCGTAAGAAAAATTGCAATTAATGTAAGATGTTTGATTGAGCTGATTGAATGCATGGCGCATGTCATCATGTAAGTACATTCGAATCTCTCAATTAATCTAAAAGCTTGTTGAGGGCAGGCGATTGTTTTCATTGTCCTGTTCGTTAATCAGCAACCAGCTAAAACAACTTGATGATGGCCATGCAGAGGCAGATGCTAGTATAATGTTCCGAGTCCCGACACTTGTGCTCAACAACCCCGAGGCAGCAATGGTGGGGTCGTGGGGAACGGGGGATCGTTAATTAAGCCTCTAGGCATAAGTTAATTAAATATATTTTGAGTTGTAATAGACAGGGAAGCGTCATGTGTGATTCTGATCTTCGCTATAAATAGGGAGGCACCCTAGTGTAACCATTCATGACAACCTAACTGTATCGCAGAACGCGTTGGCGTGAGCGGACGGCTTGTGGCCATGACCCGGGTGATCCGTTGTGCATGTGTTGATTGGAGCGGAGCGCCCATAGTAAGAGCTCCACAGACGTTGGCAATCGTGCCGAAGTGCGTTGCCAAATATCGTGTCTCCGGTGTCGTCGAGATCATATCTTATGTAACGATTAAAATCCTAATGAGGGAGATCAGAGTAACGGGAGAAGATCTATGGAGACGCGAGGTTCATGTCTTTACACGGTGTCGGAAAAAGATGTATAGTGCAAGGTGGAGCATGAAGGTGATTGACCTCGCCATCGATGCAAAACAAGTTGATGGCATGAAGGAGCACTTGAGGTGAGCTTAGATAGGGTGGCACAAAACTGATGTTTTCAGTGATTTTTTTGGGCAGCAGGTCGCGTCCTCGGTGGCCACAATGGATGATGTAGGAGGTACTATTCCTACAGGTTGGGGTGGTGCGGGTGTTGTCATTGGCTGCACTGCATGCACACCACAATTGGCCAGACGAGCGAAGTGGCGAGGAGCTAGTGGTGCAGCGCGAGAGACCGACTGGGCTATGGTGGGCACGTTGGACCTGAGCGGTGCAGCAAGCCTGCCGGGCCGAGGTGGCGTGATGTGATTGTGACTGGATGGGCAGTGGCGCAGGGCTGTGCTGGGCTGCGACATGGGCCGTGGTGTTGCAAGACGGCGCACGCACCGGAATTTTTTTACTGTACTGGCTATAATTTAATTCTAAATTAAAAAAATAATTTTCTGTTAAAAAAATAAAAAAATAGCCGTCAGGCGCCCGTTGACTGGGCGCTATTTATGAAACGCCGGGCCCGGCCATTGGGCGTTATTTAAATCCCGCCCGACCAATAGGCGCTATTTAAACTAGGTGAGACCCCGCGCGTTGTTGCGGCAAATCGTAAGCACATGTTGAAGAGATAGGTGAAGTAGCCATATTTCAAATGTATGTATCAGTAGCATCTTATTTTAAGAGGACATTTTGTAATGTCTGGTGAAGGGTAAAAGTGTAGTGCAACTAAATATTTATCATTCTACAGTATTACCATGCCCTCTCTGGGTATATTAATTTACTAAAACAAAAGGGGACATCCATCGCACATTGAAATGCAATTGCGTACAATAACATACCATCTGCAAGAATATGAGTCCTAAGCAGGTCGCTAATCATTAAAATAAAGCAGAAGCCTAAGTTTTAAAAAATAAAATGGATTGCAAAATCATAAACAGACATATATGAGAAATTTGTTTGCATACGCAAAACAAATCATAAGGAAAAATAATAAGATGATATACCAAAGTCGTTTTTAAGCAAAAGGAATGGTACTGATCTTACACAATAGCTAAGTTACATGATTAATTAATGTCTAGCTTTGAAAAAAAAATTGAAGTGAATAAATAAGTTAAGTTAATTAAATAGATTATCTTCCCAACACAAATGAACTACTTCCACCGTAAACTGTATTATTTGGAAAATATTGATTAAATCTGACATATATTGAATCTGTTCTGTTTAATTAGCTCGTAATAACTTCGTATAGCATACATTATACGAAGTTATACGATTTAGTCTGTAGACTATTTCTGGGATTGAAGAAAAATTGGCTCGAAAAATTTACGCGTTTGTGTTTTTCAAACAGATGATTAAATAATTAAATTCCTAAAGATGGTTTTCCTTCTTGTGTTCGTCGATTAGATACATATCACTGGATGAATCGGTCACAATTTATTTATCGGATACACACACGCTAAGAAAATATATAGCTCCGTCGATAAGATTACCATGTTTAAGACACCGGGAAAATGTGTTAACACTCATTTTAGATGAAGCCATGGAATCAAATCGAAGACCTTGTGATACCTATTATCCAATAATATTATCGCAATTAAGAATGTACATGTAATTAAATGCTAACTCATATTATATACCACTCAACGAGTCAAAAAGTACACAATCCTAACAGATAACATTCATTTTATTAATGGAAATTATCTAAAAACCACTTTAGTTTAGATATATTATCTAAATACCTCATACAACTCGATTTACGTAAAAACTTTGTACGCCGTAATGGTGGATCCCTGACCCTAAGGCCAATTTTATCGCCACATATACACTATGTGAAAAATGTGTCTAGAGAAAGGAGGCCTCCAAGGAGAATGATGGCTCCGAAGCTGGCAAGCCCACAGGAACACGGCTGGTGCTCGCCAAGAAGCAAGACACTAATATGCTAAGCCTTCGAACACACGCACCGCAACCTATATTTACAGCATGTTTAAAATAACTTACGCTTACAATCAATATTTACAGCATGTTCAGAATGGCTTACGTTTATTAATTCAGTCAACGAATCCACTTAACCTCACGTATATACAGTTAACTTCAGTTTAGCCAGCCTATTTATTTAGCTCGATCCATCGTGAACATGCTCCTAACCTGACGACAGCATCGCTGGGATGAAGACGAGATGGAAAGATGACAGGTGGGCGCTCGTGCAGCTGCTCGACGAGATGGGCTTTGTACATTTTAGCTTATTATAGACTTTCAACAAAATTTATCTTTTTTATATAGCCTATTTGATGTAATAATTTGTAATGATTTTTCTCCGGTTTTTAGTAGTTCTCATAAAGATCCTAAAACTATTTTTAAATTATTTTTAATAATATTTAAACCGCTTTTTAAATAATCTTAAATTTTGTTGAAACGCTGCGTTAAGCTGAAATGTACACAAGGCCGAAGGGCGCATCAGCTGCGAATGCGAAGCCCCGGCGAAACGAGGAGCGAGCACTCCTGACGTTGCGAGTACAACACACGCACGGCAAGCTATATTTTACAGATGCAGACTACGGATAATTTCGGATGGGATATGACATGTTATCAGAGCGATCATGCAGGTGAAATGCTGCCCCAGTTTTCACCCCCGACGATAACCATATTTGAACATGGGAATGCACAGCACAAACATGGCAAGCCAAGAAGGCATCATCATGCCCGTAACCAAACGGCTTCAATTCTTGCACGGTACAGAAAGAACAGTTCTGTTAGACGTTTCAGCCATTCTTGTCTGCAAGAGAGCTCTGGGTTGGCCTAATGCTGGTAGAAAGAGCACGTCTACACCAGAGATCAGAAGGGTGCTCTCAATTTAAATCTCGGAATGATTCATTTATATTTTATTGTGTTCGTCTGAGCCTCGAACGTCTCTGCTCTTTATGCTATGACATCTCTGCGCTTTATCTTACAATGTTAATGGCGACATCTGAAGAATCCAGTCCATCTGCCAAAAAAAAAAAAAAAACCAACGTAGCAATACTTCCCTTTATTTCAGCAAAGCAAAATGGTATTTGGTACGGTTGGAATATGAAGGCTCCATTATTTATTCATCTGCAGCCCCATGTATGTTATAGCTATCAAGCAATCATTTAAGGATATTTTAAAAAACATCTATCTGTTTTAAATAAAAATGGAATTAATCATTCATTTACATCATCAACTCACCATGTTCACGAGTCCTCAGCAGAATTCCTCATCAATTCATAGAGCGCAAGACCACCACGGTGGCAACCAGGCATTTGCTGGCTCATGCCTCGTAACGCATCCTGTAATTCAGAGACAACATCAACAATTGGACGAAGTCAAGAACCAGGCAAGAATCAAAGAAGTTCCTATTGCAGCCGACTAACCGCTGAGACAACAAATAGCTTAGTGGATTCAAAGCCATCTTGAGCTCTAGAATAAAGCTCAGTTACACCACTAGAATCAATGTTACATTTTGTAAAGAAGAATGCAGTTGGCCTAACATTCACTTCACGGCGAGAAACTCCAATGAAGACGGGATCTGTCTGCAAAATTGAATTAGGATACGAAATTGAATTAGGATAGTTCACTGATCAAATACCAAGAAAATCCAGCAATTGCAGAAATCTTCCTAGCATAGTAATTACACACGATTGAAAAAAAAAAGCCCTATCAATGTGATCCTGTTAATTTACCAGAAAACGTCACTAAATGACACCGATTATAGGTTGATGCAGTAAACTAAGGGCACGATGTGAATGTACAAGTGGTTTGCTTACCAGTGAACTAGCAGGAACTCCAGTTTCCTCAACTACTTCACGGATTATTCCATCAAACATCTCTTGTGAAACTCTTCCATTGAGACTATAATGGTCTTTCTCATCAGTTTGATGAGCCAAGATTCCAATTTCTTGTGGCTGTCATAAACAAATGAACTCCAATAATAAAAAAATATGTGTATAAATGATGATCAACCTGATTCATAATCCCACCACTCCATCAGGCATTTAGAAACACAATACCTTTTGACTTCAAGAACTAACTTTTTTTTTGTCTCAGTTGGAGTTTGCCAAATCTAACCACTTAAGTCCTAAATCAGGCCAGTGTGTTCATCAATTCATAGCACAAGAGGGGTTACACCTAGAGCTCTGTTTCTACTTCAAATTTTTAAGCACATCTTACTTTCAAGCTTACAATTTTACCTCTGAATGTCCTCCAGGAAAAACATAGTACCCCGGAAACTCCCCCATAATTGTGTACTGAACTATCATGTGATTTTTGTATTGAAATATTGATGGCCTATGTCAATTTCTGGATTTTGTACTGAACTTTTGTGTCAAGCTACTGGATTTTGTATTGAACTCTTGTGAACATCATCCTCACTGTATGATTTAATAATAAAGAATTTAGCATCTGAGTATGTCTCCACAAAGTAAGCACTGTTATATTCATCCTTCATGGCAGCAGGTGAACCATTGCTAGCTGAAAGATCTTGCCTTCCTGCCATTGCTTTCGTTGTAAAAGCAGCAAGGCCCCAACAAAATTCACACACTGACAATATACAATTCAAATCATTTACATGTTCATTCACTGAGCTTATCAGCATCGTTCCTTGGTGTTCCATGCATAAACCACAGGACAGTATACAATTCAAATTACAATTGAAACAACAGGTGGAACCGTATACAATTCAATCTAAACCATGCTTGAAGTCTATCTGAACCATGGCGCTATCTATCTGCCCATAGCTAACAATACAATTACAAGTGCGGCGACGAGGCGTGGTGGCAGCGGGGTTGGGGGAGAGAGAGGTGCTGAGCACCGGAGTAGGGGCGGCAGGGGGGAGAGGGACGGCAGGACGGGAGTTCTCGGTGGCGGTGCTCGCCGGCGTCGCGGTGTGTGTGTGTGAGAGAGAGTGAGTGAGAGAGAGACTGACGGGGAGGGGAACTTTCTACCCCAGGAGCCGAGCCCGTAGAGGAGCCAATCGGGGAGAGCAGGCGTTAACATCGCCCCGCCGCTGCGTTGGATGGTCGCTTCAGACAAATGTGAAATTTGCTCATTGTGTCAGATGTAAACTGGATGTAATATTCGCTTGAGACCTTCGGAGCCACTTTATTATGCCAATCAGCCCCTTATCAGGGTGTTGTTTTTTCTTTAACTTACACGCCGATTACGACGTTTATTATTGTCTGCGAAGGTCTTAGTTTGATCTGTTTGACTTCCTCTTTTATGCCTTTCCACAAGGATTTGTGAGTTAAGCGTGATTAATACGTTTCAAAACTGTATTACTTATGTGCTCCCGGCACGCTGTTTGCGCGGGTGATGGGGCGAAGGTCTTGTTGCCTTGCCCCAACCCATTCGTCGCTTGGCCGTGGATTCGCTTAATTGCGAGGTTCGTGCGCTCTTGGCGTGGGTGATGGGGTGAAGGTCGGATGGCCTTGCCCCAGCCCCTTAGCCACTTAATTGCGGAGTTGCTTAATTGCGAGGTCGCTTAATTGTGAAGATTGTGAGCTCTTGGCGCGGGTGATGGGGTGAAGGTCCGATGGCCTTGCCCCAGCCCCTTCATCGCTTAATCACGAAATCGCTTAATTGCGAAGATTGTGCGCCCTTGGCGCGGGTGTTGACAACTTGCTAACCGGGGGTTATCGTCGGCAATGAAATTATATGGGATGCACCAAGATCCAAACTGGATGGTAGCACAAGACATGGGTCTTTTTTATATAGGTTCAGGCCCTCATCCTGTGCTCTGGGATTATATGGGAGTATATGTATACAAGATGATCGGGAGATCCCTCGTATGTTGTCTCGCCGGGTGACCTCTGGTCGAGATCCCGGTTGGAGGTATGACTTGATCCTCGATGCCGATCTATGGCCCCCTACCCCCCTTTATATAGTGGAGGGGGTGTGTTACAAGGAGGAATCATACTCTATGTAGGAGTGGGAGTCCTACTCTAGGTAGAATCCTATTTATACCGAATATGGATATATCCGGGTTTACAATTATAGTCTCCTTACAAATCGGGATTGCCTTCTATCTTTAGGCCTTCCTTGCCGGTCAAGTCTTCTAGAGTTCGAGTGGTGCCCATCTCCTTCTAGTTGGCTCGGGCCACCCCCTGTTGGGTGGTCCTCGCGGCCCGCTGTGTGAGTACCCAGGGTCTATGTTATCCACAGCGGGTGATGGGGTGAAGGTCCGACTGCTTTGCCCTAGGCCCTTAGCCGCTTAATCGCGGGGTCGCTTAATTGCGAGGTCGCTTAATTGCGAAGTTTGTGCGCCCTTGGTGCGGGTGATGGGCTTGCCCCAGCCCCTTAGCCGCTTAATCGCGGGGTCGCTTAATTGCGAGGTCGCTTAATTACGAAGATTGTGCGCTCTTGGCGCAGGTGATGGGGTGAAGGGGTGAAGGTACGATGGCCTTGCCCCAACCCCTTAGCCGCTTAATTGCGAGGTCACTTAATTGCGAAGATTGTGCCCTCTTGGCGCGGGTGATGAGGCGAAGGTCCGATGGCCTTGCCCCAGCCCCTTAACCGCTTAATCGTGGAGTCGCTTAATTGCGAGGTCGCTTAATTGCGAAGATTGTGCACTCTTGGCACGGGTGATGGGGTGAAGGTCCGATGGCCTTGCCCTAGCCTCTTAGCCGCTTAATCACGGAGTCGCTTAATTGTGAGGTCACTTAATTGCGAAGATTGTGCGCTCTCGGCGCGGGTGATGGGGCGAAGGTCCGATGGCTTTGCCCCAGCCCCTTAGCTGGTTAGCCGCGGAGTCTTGAAGACGGAGACACTTGGTCGACCGAAGGTCAACGAAACCTCCGGCTCTTTTTTGCATTTCATTTTCTGTTTTTTTTTGTATTTTTACATAGGGTGATACATGCATGTTGGCTTTTACCAGGCGCTGCCGGTGATTCTACGGATTGTATTTAATGAGGGATTTCGCATTCCATGTGTGTGGCACATTTTCTCCATCTTCGGTTATCAGGTGGTATGATCATTCTCTTGTTTGTTTCTTGGTGATGAATGGGCCATCCCAAATTGGTTGAAGCTTCCCCTGGCGTTGTGCCATTTTTCTAAGTACGAGGTCCCCTTCTTGAAATTCTCTTGGGCGAACCCTTTTGTTGTAGCTTCTGGCCATCATCTCGTTGTACTTGTCCATATTTTGTTTAGCAACTAGTCTGTCGCCTTCAACAAAGTCCGCTGACGTCAAATCTTCGGACTTTGTCCCCTCAGTGATGATCCGAAGTGTTCTTGCTTCTACCTCCGCCGGGGTGACGACTTCCTCCCTATATACCAGCCTGAATGGCGAGAAGCCTGTTGATCTTGTCGGTGTTGTTCGGATTGCCCATATTGCCTTTTCCAGCTCCTCTGGCCATTTACCTTTGGATTCTTCCACAAGCCTTCCCTTGAGGCCTTGCATTATATTCTGGTTTGCTCGTTCGACCGCACCGTTCGCTTGTGGGTATCCCACCGAAGCGTGGTGTATCTCAATTCCTAAGTTTGCGCAAAAAGATTTAAACTTAGTTGACAGGAATTGCGAACCATTGTCTGCTACTACCTCCCGAGGTATGCCGAACCTACAAATTATATTTTTCCACAAGAAGCGTTGGGTTTTTGCTGCTGTAATTGATATTAGGGGTTCTGCTTCCACCCATTTTGTGAAATAGTCGATGGCCACTATCACCCAATGGTATCCCCCTTGTGCTGTTCACAAATCTCCCACAATGTCAATTCCCCATCTGGCGAAAGGCCACACCGAGGCCGAAGGTTGTAGCATTGTCGCTAGGGCCTTTGGCGGTGTTTTCATCCATTGGCATCCTTGACATTTCTTTACTAGGTCCTCGGCGTCCTTGTTTGCCGTGGGCCAGTAAATCCCCATTCGAAGTACTTTGGACGCTAGTCCTCTTGGAGCTTGGTGCGATCCACACATGACTGAATGTGCTTTGGCCAAAGCTTGTTTTTCTTCTTCGCGTGATACACATTTCATCCACGGTGCCGAGACACCTGATTTGTACAGTATGCCATCTAATATTTTATATGTTCTGGATCTTTGTTTGATTGCTTGCACCTCTTTCTAATCCTCTGGTTCTTCCTCTTCTCAAAAGTACTTTACTATTGGTGTTCGCCAGTCCCTCTCTGGTGCTTTGTGATTAGTTGTACCTCCAGACATATTGATGGCCGGTTTGTTGCCTCATAAAAAACACCTTGTGGGATTTCTCTTTTGTATGTGGTCATCTTTGCCAATCCATCAGCCCTTGCATTTTCTCCTCTCGGTATTGATTTTACTGTAATTCCCAATAAGTACTTTTCCATTGCTCTGATTGCTTCCAGATACTTCGTCATTTCATTGTCCTTTGCTTTAAAGTCCTTTGATATTTGGCCTTCGACTAACTTTGAATCTGTGGAGATTAACAATCTCTTTGCGCCTAGTGCCTTAGCTTTGCGAAGTCCTAGCATGAGGCCTTCGTATTCGGTTGCGTTATTTGTTGTTGGGAAATTCAGCCTTAATGCATACTCTGTAGTTCGTCCCTCCGGATCAATTATTACTGCTGTTGCTCCCACGCCTTCGGTTGTCCATGAGCCATCTGACTTTACTGTCCACATCAGTGGCATTTTCGTATCCTCTGATGGTTCGGCCATCCATTCTGTTAAGAAATCTGCCACTGCTTGTGACTTGATCGCGGTTCTTGAAATAAATTCTATCTCGAAGGGTGCCAATTCTGCTGCCCATTTCGATATTCTTGAGGTAGCCTCTTTGTTCTCGAACATGGATCTTAGGGGAAAAGCTGTTGGGACCATAATTTTGTATTCCTGCAAGTAATGCCTTAATTTTCTTGACGCCATTACAAGCGCATACGCTACCTTCTCCAACTCTACATAATTCCTCTTCGCCCCTTGTAAGGCTTCGAAAACATAGTACACTGAGAGCTGTCCTTCATCTTGTTCTTTTACCAACACCGCACTTACTGCATAGTGACTTGCTGATAAGTACAACAACAAGCGAGACGCTCCCTTCGGGCTTACTAGTTTTGGCAATTCTTTTAGATGTTGCTTCAGCCGCTTAAAAGCCTCGTCGCACTCTATGTCCCAATTGAATGGGTTGGCCCCTTTGAGTGTGGTGAAAAAGTGTTTGTGGCGCTCTGCCGCCTTTGGTAGGAATCTTCCCAAAGCGGCCACTCTTCCCAACAGACTTTGGTCTTCTCTCTTGTTTTTTTGGCGGTTTCAACATGATTATCGCCTGGATCTTTTCTTTATTCGCTTCTATTCCTCTTTGCGAGATCAGGAATCCCAACATTTTTCCTGATTCTACACCAAATACACATTTAGAAGGATTTAATATTATACCTTCGGATCGGAGGCTTTGAAATGTTTCTCGGAGATCTTCGCAATGTTCTCGGCGACGCTTGCTCTTGATCACAATATCATTGACATAGGCTTCAAAATTTCTTCCCATTTGCTTGGACAAAACCTTCGCAATGAGTCTTGCGAAGTTAGCCCCTGCATTTTTATCCCAAACGGCATTCTTCGGTAACAGTATGTTCCGAAGGGGTTATGAATATCGTTTTTCCTTCGTCCTCTTGCCTCATGTATACTTGGTGGTAACCTGAGTATGCATCAAGAAAACTCATTAGTTCACTACCAGCCATGGCATTCACGAGCTGGTCTATCCTTGGTAGTGGGAAATCATCCTTTGGACAAGCCTTGTTTAAGCTTGTGAAGTCAACACACATTCGCCAGGTGCCATTGTTTTTCTTTACCATCATAACATTGGCCAGCCATTCAGGATATGTAATTTCTCTTATTACCCCTGCTCGAAGTAACTTTTCTGTTTCTATTTTTCATGCCTTCTTTCTTTCGTCAGACATCTTTCGGAGTTTTTGCTTTTGAGGTTTGGCTTCGGGCTTATCAGCGAGCGAGTGTTCTATTGTGTCCTTCGGGACTCGTTTTGACTCTTCGGACGTCCAGGCGAATATGTCCATGTTTTGTTGCAATACCTCGAGTATTTCTTTTTGCTCTTGCTCTGATAATTGTGCTCCCAAAGTGACAACTTTTTCAGGATATTCGGGATCTAACTGGTGTTTTTTAGTTTCCTCTTCTGGTTTAGCTTTTGTTCTCCATCCTTGTGAACAATACTGGGGGTCTACTCTTTCTGTTGTTTGTACTAGTTTTACCTTGGGAGTACCTTCGATTTCGGACTTCCTTGCAGCTTGGTGGTTTCCTCTTACTGTGACTACTCCATCTCTTGCTGGCATTTTCATGCACAAGTATGCATGGTGTATAATTGCGTTGAAGGTGTTTATGATTCCTCGCCCAAAGATAGCATTATGCCTATACTCCATGTCCACTATGTCAAAGTATATTGGTTTGGTTGCTCTTCGTCCCTCATGAAATGTTACCTGAAGTGTTATTTGCCCTATGGCTGTTACTGGTTCCCCCCAAAGCCTATTAAAGGTGTGTGCGAAGGTGTAACTCTATCTTCGGGGATGTTCAGCTGCTTGAAAGCTTGAAGGAATATGATGTCTGCTCAGCTTCCTCCATCAACCAATGTTCTTTCGATATCATAGCCTACTATTTTTGAGGTTATTACCATCGGGTCTTGATGTGGGAAGCGAATTCCTCGGGCATCCGAACTGTCAAAGGTTTTCGCTGGGGCCGGTTGCGGATTGCTGCTTACTATGATGTGTGAGACTTGCCAAAGATATTCTTTTCTTGTCTATTGGATGGTAGATGTATCGAGGATCCTCCTGAAATCACATGAATTACTCATCGCTGTTGGGGTTGTTCGATGTTCTGCATCTGTTCTGGTGATCTTCTCTCTTCCCTTGCATTTCCTCTATCATACCCTTGATTACTATCATATCCTTGATTTCTATCATACCCCTGATTTCTGTTATTGTAATCATTATTATTCCATCTTGGGTTCTGATTTTGATAGTCTTGGTTTCTTCTGTTATCCTCATTATATTGCCACCTTTGGTTTTGATTGTGATACTCTTGATTTCGTCTATTGTCTTCATTGTACTGCCACGTTCAGTTATTCCCACCGTACCCCTGCCTTCTTCGGTTTTCTTCAATCTTTTGTCTTTTGAAATCTTCTTTGTGCTGCATAATTGTTTTGCAATCTTGAGTGTTGTGTTATTGTTTTGCAATCTTGAGTGTTGTGGGTTTTGTTTTCTCCATGTAATGCACAATAGAATGGACCTCTTCGCTGATTTTGTTGCTTCTGTTGCACTGCTTTTGTATCTTCGCGTTGCTTGTGTTCGACGTTGTGCACTTTCTTAGGATTGTTGTTGTTGTTGTTGCTGTTGTTGCGCCCTTGGTTCTTTTCATCATCAGTTTTCTTGGGTTCTTGTTTTTTCTCTGATGTTTCTTTCTTCAAAATCCTTGTCTTCTTAGATTTTCCTCCTCTCCTCTAGCATACTTCTCAACCCTGTCATATAGTTCGGACGCAGTGAGCGGTGGGTCGCTTGTTAGTTCATGCACCAAGACCCCTGGTTGAAGTGCTCTTGTGAAAGCATTGATGATTGATGAGTCTTTGACTGTTCTGATTTGGCACCGTATATTTGCGAACCTTCGTAAAATTCTCGAACTCTTTCTCCCTTGTTCTGATTTAATGCGAAGAGGCCGCTTTCTTGCTTTTTGGCAACGTAGTTGCCCTGGAAATTGTTTGCAAAGGCTTCTCTAAGTTGATCCCATGAATGCACAGATGCTGAAGGCAACGATGTGTACCATGACAAAGCTGTGCCTTTTAGTGCTAGTACGGGACTCTTGGCCTTAATATTTTCATCTCCTCCTGCTGCTTCGATGGCTATGTCATACACCTCTAACAACTCCACTGGGTCCGTATCTCCCATGAACCTGCTAACATTTGGCATCTTGAATCCTTCGGGCCATCTTTTGGTCCGAAGATACATCGAGGGGGCCGCCACCAAGTCGTTCTCTTCGGTAAATATTTTGGCTGTTTTTGGGGGAATCTGCATGGGACCCTTCGGGATCGTTGTGTCTTCAGACATTTTGTGGTTGCAGCGCTGCTCTTGCTGCCGCCAACTCCCTTTTTAGCTCTTCGATTTCCATTGCTCTTTGCTCGTTGTTCTGATGTTCGGTATCACCTGGTATTGTGAAGGTTACACCTTGGGTCCTTGTGTTTTGGTTTTGTTGGATCCCGGTTTCTCAGCGGGCAGGTGGGGGAACTGTTCGTGCGGCTTCTTCCATCACCTCTCTAAGTCTTAATTCTCCTGTTCGGCTCATCTCCGGCCGGAAGGTAGGATCATCTTCGGGTAACTCTGCTCCCTCCGGTATGACCTCCTCGGGCGTGACTTCTCCCTCCGCAACTTTGCCTTGCGCACCTCCCGATTCGCCTCCGATGTTAACTCCTGTACTTGGGGTGATTCCTCTTGTTCCTCGTCCACTCCTCGTGATTACTCCGCCTCCAGTTCGTCTGGCCATAGCTTCACCAACGGGACTCCCCGCGGACGGCACCAACTGTTGTCGAAGGTGTCTCGACTACAGCAAGTGTGGGTGCCCTCCCCCGGTGCTGAGAGGGTCACTACAAGTTTTGGGAAATTCATCCTGAGGGAAGCATTTGGCTAGAATGAGAAAATCCTGCCCCCTTCCTGGGGGTTGCCCTTTATTTATAGAGGGAGCGAGGGCCTAGGGTTTACAATGAAAGAGGAAAAAGACCCTAGGACCCTTGCTCCTGAACTGTTGATCCACAAACCGCCTTAATGAACTACCAGAGCTACCCTTGGGCCTCCGACTACCGGTACTGGGCCCTAGTGGGCCTCTTTGGTTCCAGGCCCACCATGCGCATTGATTGGCCTTGTCCGTTGTGAGGATCCTCCCTGGGATCCCTTGGTAACCTTCTGGACTTGTCCTTTCTGGCGCCTTCGGCCGAAGACTATCAGACACCTTCGGCCTTTCTTTGACTGGGCTTCTATACTTTGGGGTTGGCTCAGAGCTTTTCTTCTTCTAGGCCGATGGCACCCTATCTTGGGCCTTCGGCCCGCTCTCTTGGGCCTTCGGAATTTGCACCTAATTTTTTGAGAGAAAATGGGGGGGGGGGCATTCTACAACAAGCGGTTAGCCGCAGCTTGCAGAAGCCATCGCCTCACCGGCTTCGAGGAGCCAAAGTCTTGGTGAACCCTTGGTGAGACTCTTGTTTTCATTAGTAAGCGCGCCTGCAAAGCACGTCACAAATAATATATCACAGATTGTTCAATTATATTGTAAAGAAATAAGGAGCTGAACAATCTATGCAATTGCAAACCGTAAAAATCATAATGTTAATGTTCAATCGTACTTTCTTTTGAGTCGAGACACACAAGCCACAAAGGTAATGTTTATACATTAAGACATGATGATGGCTCCAACGTTCTTTCACTCTAATGGCAAGCAACAGACCATAACGTGAGGATGAAAAAAATATCCAAAAGTGACGCTCCAACTTTTCCATTACTTTAATGAAATGTTGTTGAAATTTATTGGATCGCATGACAACTATTATGGTGGCATGTCCCGCCTCATAAATCTTCCTCTGTAGTTCCAATTTGTTGTTTAAAATTATGTTTTATTTTCTTCCTTCATGGTGGCAAGACATGGGCATTGTACTAGTTTCAGTTAACAGGCGTTTGGAGTTCAAGCACTTGGGTCTCATGCTGATGGTCCTTAGTGCATCGCGGTGTCTGCATATCCATATTTGGCTTTAGCTGATTACAGCGGCTGGTTAATAAAATATGATATAGCTCGGTATCCGATCGGGATTCATTCCAGATCCTGCCCATATCCGAATGCGACGGAAGAAAATTTGGAAGGACCCATGTCCTTCTCAGATAAAAAAGGACCCTCTCAGTGAGAGACACCTGTCCCTGTCCCTGTAACTCTATTTGGTCCCTCGCCATCCCCATTCTTCTCTCCGGCGACCGGGGCCCTCTGCCTCGCCTATGCTGGCGGTGGCCGGCGTGCCGCCCCCATTCTTCTCTCCAGCGACCGCTTACGCCGGCGACGGCCAACGCGCCGTCGCTAACCAATCCGCCCGACCGCGTCGACGACGCCAGCCGTACCCGCTTCCTCCACCGAGCCTGGCGCGCGCGGCGGCGCAGTCCATCTCCTCCAGCCTCAACCGCGCCAGCAGCGTCCGCCTCTACCTCGCGCCGGCGGCAGCCCTGTCCTCTGCATCCAATGCGGGCGGCGTTGCCGCCCTTTTTCCGAGCCAACGGTGGCGGAGTCCGCACCCTTCACCAGTTCACCTAGCGACGGCGACGGTGTCGGCCCCATCTCCAAAGCACAGCGGCGGCGGTGGCCCATCTCCTCCAAGCATGGCGTGACGGCGGCGACCCTCCCCTAGTCGTCGCAGCATGGCGGTGCCGCCCTACTCCACCAAACCGACGCGGCGACGCCTAGCCCCCTGCCTCGCCCGGCGCGGCGCGGCGCCCTCCTCACCATGGCGGCAACGGCGTGCGCCCGCTTCCTCCGACGCGCCGGCTCGAAGGACGGCGACGTGCCCTTCGCTGGCCTGGGCTCGAAGGATCGACGGGCTGGACGACGGCGTTGATTTGGGGATTTTTTTGTGTAGGGAGCTGAATCATGCTTTAAGATCTGTGTACGGATAGGTGTCGCTTATTGAAGAGGGTCTTTTTGATTTGAAAAGGACCCGTATCCTTCCAAATTTTCTTCCGTATGCGACAAACCTTGGATTCGAATCCATGTCCAACACTATTTAGATCCTAGTTACAACCGTGTGGAGTTGGAAAATAGGAAAGAAAAAAAATACTTGCCTTCGCCGTGGGCCTCGGCATCGCGCTGGGCCGTCGATGTTTATATCTCCGAATTTTTTACTGTACTAGCATTAATTTAAATCGAAATTAAAAAAATAATTGCCCGTTTAAAAAATTTTAAAAAATAGCATTCTGGCGCCCGTTGATCGGGCGCTATATATTAATCGCTCGTTTGACGGGCGTTATTAAAGGCGAACAGTATAATAGCGCCGAACCAACGGGCGTTTAATAGCGGCAACGGTCGGAGCAAATAATCGCTCGTTGGATGGGCGTTTTATCACTGTTCCGAAAAAAACCGCCCGACTGTCGGGCGTTTTATACGGTGTGCGTTTGGATCGCCCGATGGGCGGGCGCTAAATCGGCCTTACCCCCCGCGCGGCCGGCGCCGGATCGGCACAGTGGACATTTTTGCCACCTGTGCCACGCAGAGAAAAGGCAGGAGAGGAGAGGAGGAGGAGGAAAAGAGAAGAGGGAGAGGAGGAGGAGGAGGAGGGAGAAGAGGAGAGGAGGAGGAGGGAGAAAAAGAGAGGAAAAAAGGTAATTTTTAAACTCTGCTCTATTTTTATTTTGTAATGTTTGAAAACAAGGTAGGTTAGCAATATGCATATGATAAATTGAATATTCTGTTTAAAGCCTAGATATAGCGATTAGGTTCTGATAAAAATTAGGTGTATTTTTTGTAATTTTTATGTACATTTGATTTAGAGGTTTAAATTAGAATAATATTCCGATATGTTTTTTGTATGAATATGTAAATGAATTTTAGGATTTAATGTTTTATAATATATGCGGTAGTTTGTAGTCTATATTTAGGGTTATAACTAGGGTTGTAAGGGAGGGCAATACGTTGATTTAATGCGTATGTTTATTTTTGTACAGTTTACGGTTAGGGCATAAAAATTTAGAGAACATGTGTAGGTCTGTCGTTAGGGTAGTAGCAGACTCGATTTATATGAAGCATAATGCACATAGGTTTAAAGCATAATACAAAGGATAAAAAGCGATAAATCTTTAAGATGTTTTTGTCGGTACAAAAAATAATTAAAAATTTATTAGTAGTTCATTTCGTTTTTGTACAGGGTCAATGGGAGACAGAAAATATTTTAATGTTCATTATGCACAAGGGGATATCAATTTTGGTCCAGACGGGGTAGACCTATCTATGTTCCGGTCAGTGATGTTGGGAATATCTAGGCCCACTGAGAGAACGTTAGCAGGGTTTGAAAATTGGCTGTTAAGAACGTTTAAAATTAACCCCGAAGAATATAGTCTGGATATCAGCGCTGTTGCTAGCCGTACTACGGAAAGACCTTATTGGGAGTTGCTACCGATAAAGGCAACCCGAGGATGGAGGCGTTATGTCGAGATCGCCACTGAACGAGGACAGCCACTAGCACTTCTTGTTCAGGCCAAATACAGGGAACAAAATGAAGAAGATTTGCATCAACCTGTCGAAGGAGCTAATGTAGTGCAGAAAAAGGTGTAGAAAGATGGTGACGACACTGAGCATGTGGTGCAGGAAGAGGTGGAGGAGCTGGAGAAGACAGGGGATGGATCAAGTGAGCAACAAACAACACAGGAACTCATAGGTACGGCAGATGAGGGGGAGCATATTGAAGCTATAGTTGCGGAGATGGAGACCGAGGATGCTGAGCACGAGCAAGTCCCTGAGAAAGATGTGTCAGACGATGAGAGTCCCGGTGGCTTTCAAAATGTCGTGCTGGTCGAGTGGAACTCATCAAACTTTGCAGAGCTATCTATCCGAAAGACACTCAAACAGCCTGGGAATACCACCAGAACGAGGTGACACAAGGAGCGACATACCCCTCGAAGGAAGAATTGCTGACAGCCGTGAAGATTTGGGCATTATCACTTATGAGAGAATTCAGGGTTGTGAGGTCTAGCCGAAGTGTGTACGATGTGGTGTGTGTTGTCCCCGGTTGCCCTTGGCGTGTGCATGCCTTTAAAGGAAAGTGAGTGGAATACTGGGTATATTCAATAGTGAGGGAGCATAATTGTACGGTGACTGAGGTCAGACAGAAACACAGAAATCTAACATCAACAATGGTGGCACATATAATGCAGGCTCAAATAGCAGAGAACGTATCTCAGCACACTTGCAAAAGTGAACTCAGTTGGACAAACACCATTTCGCAGTGCCATTGCAAATAGACTCAGAGCTTGTTCCATTATCCCACACCTGGCATAGCCTGATATCATTGCATTACAAGTTTCTGAATCCCATGTCGCCACTCCTTCAAAAAGCCAAACAGCATCAGCCAGCCTGCCAGACATACACAGCAAGGCAATAACAGCACTACGGACTACAGAATTTGATAGGAATCCCATTTTGATGGAAAGAGCCAAGAGTTGGTCACCCTTTGCCAGATCCTTGGCATCCATGCAAGCACTAAGCACCGTAGATACACTGCATTCGTCAACCAAAAATCCACAACTTCTAATCGAGTCGAAGCAGTCAAACACTCAACTGATCTGGTCATCATCCTTATACACTGACATGACAGAATTCCAAGAAATGATGTCCTGTTCATTCATTGTACAAAACACGCAAACAGCATACTTGATGAGGCCGACACGCCGATACATATCGACAAGTGTATTGTCGGAAACAGCATTCTGATGCGCATAACCACAACGGACGGAAGCCGCATGAACCTGCATCCCATGGCGAACAGAGCAGACAGCGGATGAAATAATGGAGAATGTGAAGGCGCTAGGCCTAACCCCAAGCTCCCCCATAATGCGCACAAGCCGCAATGCCTCGTCCGCACGTCCACCATCAAAGTAACCAGAGATCATGGAATTATAAGCAACGGTATCCCTCACAGGCATTCCGTCGAACAGCCTGCGCGCGGGGTGAGGTTGCGCGTCTTGACCAGCGCGGCGAGGAGGATATTACGGGAGAAGCCGTTGGCGGTGGGCGCATGGCGGAGCAGCGTGACGGCGGACGAGGCGACGCCGAGGCGGGAGTAGGCGGCGGCCACCGACACCACGTAATTTGTTTTTTGATTTACAAAAATTCGAATATTCAGCACGGTATCTTATTCTGGTGATCCGGCAATCATCTACTTGCAAGTGTGTAATGCCCTTCACTCCTTTCATATTGGCAACTGATTAGAATGCGATAATCTAATCAGGAAGTTCTGACATAAGCCCTGCGCAAGCTTATGAGACAGCAATATTTTGTGGTTTGCCACTTAGACGTAGCTATACATTACACATCAGCATTAAACAAAGCAGGACCTTGCTTGATTGCCTTAAATTTGGATTTCACATGGCTCCTAGTTCTGCTGATCTGCATTGTACATCTGTTTTGGGACGGTGATTTCTTGTGGCATGCATGCGTGTGGACAGGTATATATGTGAGTTGTCAACTTCAGTGAACCCACTGGGGTTACATCTGAAAATTTAGCTGCACTTGGTCCATAATTTAGATAATCTTGGGTCGTTTGATTTGCAAGCCATTTGGTGCTAACCCTTTCATATGGCAGTGGTCCTTTGCGAACATGGCCAGTGTGAAAAGTCGCACTACTAAGCTAAGGACTGTAGGGTTGCTGCAACTATCATCTTTTCGTAGTGCACCATAATTCATAGCCGAACCAACCACTTATATTATTGTTCTTCCTATTGAAAACTTCAGCAAAAGAAGATTACTTGGACAAGGAGTATTTTTGTTAATCTTTTTTCTGCTGTTATGATATGTCCACTCTGTAGTGTTTGTATGGTAATAATTAATATTTTGGACAAACAGTCAAGCGTAACCGATGGTAGGGAAAAAACTCAATAATAAGAAATTAGTTGAGCTTGTATGGGGTTGGGTAGCCTGTTCTTAAAGGGGGAAACCATTATTACGCAAAGTTATTTAAGGTATTCCCTTCATACTTCAAATAATAGTCGTTTTACACTTGTCCAGTTGTCTTAAATCAAAATTTTAAAACCTTGTCCACAAAAATCTTTTGAACTATTTGAATTGCGCACAAACCATACATATAAATTCATCTCGAAAAACATTTCCATAATATAATATTTTTTATGGATTATATAAATAAATTTAAATAGTAAGCGATGGCCGTGTCAATGTTCAAAATGACTATTATTTGAAGTATGGAGGGAGTATTTAGCTTCTTACAATGGGGATCATGCATTGCTCCGCTTCGATTGTGATGGATTATCTTTAACCTTATCTGATTGTTCTCAATGTTTGATATGCACATGAAGCACATTCTCGTCCACTCTTGCCTTGACGGCTAAATTCGCATAGTAATTTCCACCTTATGCTTCAGCTAGCAAGGTACAAGCTTTTGTCTTTTTTGCTGGTTTGTTGGCTTGCTGGTTTGCTTATTTTTTTTATAGACGATAAACTTGTTGGCAATTGGACCTATCTTTTTTGCTTTTCAGAGTCATTAGACCCATAATTTAAGAAAAGAAAAAAAATCCAAATTCTCAATCGTTTGTCTTTTACAAACAAACAAGCAAACCAACAAATAAGCAAAAAAGTCAAAAAGAAGGCAACCTTAGTTGTCGCATTAGGACGAATCTGTCTAAATTTACAAATTAAAAAGCTTTCCATACATTAGTAGATTAATCTATAATCTATAGAGATTAGTTGGCACGTGCCTTTGTTTTCTGGTGATCTGGTCTATTTTACCTTGGAAGGCTGAACCCTGACAGCCTTCCTGATGATTGCCTTTTATTTATGCTGTTAAGGTTTCATGATGTTAAAGTTGCATCATAATATATTGAGAAAATACCTTGTATGCCATTTGTTTTAATTGCAATGTCATTTGTGCCGCAGCAGAATCTATTGAGAAAATATACTTGTAGCATGGGAACGACATATTTCTATATTCACAGAGTAATACGGTTGAGAAGCCAACCAACAAAGACAAAGTCTCTTGGCAAATTACCACCTGTCGACCTCCCTGCTGGGCACATAGCCTCTTGGAAACACCGTTGGACCCATTCGGGGCACTACAATAATGTGACCTAGCAGAAAGTTCAACAACCACTAGTAAGACCCTTTGAATAGATGGGAGCCATAACCACAAGGCACCATCCTGGGCGTCACTACTGCCACCACGCCACCATGGCACCTCCACAGCCTCTCGCAACCACAATCCATGGAGGAGCTGTGTCAAAGGTAGGGCAAAATTAGAGCAGCTGAGGTGGCTGCAGCATCCTGTGCAGCTACACTTCTCATTATACGACTGACCAGGACAGGCTGCATGTCCGTGAAGGGTGCAATGTCATAGCCAGGTCTACCTAGCCGTACTTACACACAAGTGGCAGCGGTACCTATGCGTGATGAGCTTACAGGTAACTATCCTTAATCGAGGGATTTGCTCATATGCCTCAAATTTGGTGTGCAATTGTTGTAGGGCAAATGTGTAATTGCACACCAACTTTGGGGCATATGAGCAAATCCCTCTTTTAGGGTAGTTTGAGTGGTTACTTTGTAACAAAACAATATTTGCTAGATTTAATAAATTAAATAAAATTTGTTAAATTAATGTTAGCTAAACTTAGTAAAGTTTGTTAGCCACGATGTGTCCTTATTTCTTAGATGGTGTCTGTCTAGTCTAGCCTATAAAGCCACCATAATTTGATAGAATTAGACTGTTAATAAGAAAATCAATCTTGTTCTCAGTCCCCTTCATATATCCCTGCCCTTGTTTTGCCTTTGCCATTGCCATTAGCCGGTACGTTTATTATGTTTCAGCAGAAGTGCAGAACCGTTAAAATTGTCATGTTACTGCCTAACTTGAATTTTGTCACTCGCAGCAGTGAGCATGAACTACAATGTGTTCTGAGCTCATTTCTATGTCCCTTTATCAGCTTTTATCAATTGACTGGTGGCTTTTTGTGACCAGGGACAAAGAACATGCAGACCTATTTGATGGGAAAACATCCAAGACAAGAGGGAGCGAAGCTACCGACAGCAGTATCATTGAAGCACCTATAATTCACATGAGGACATAAGGGGTTCCGTATCAAAAGCCTAGCCCGAACATGGAACTTTAGTTCACACTTGTTTTAAGCAACCTTACGTGTCCACGTGGACGTTTGTATCTTTGGATCATATTTAATATTAATTTATGTATGCTATCAGTGGACATATTAAACTACCAATACTGCATAGGTTCACTGCATTGTTGGGAAAATTGTGATGTTTGGAGTTCTATTCGTATATCTATAATTGTGGTGTCGCCGACCCTTGCACACCACAAATCAAATCACACCCATCAAGACCCATCCACCGGTCACCGCAACCGCCATGGCAACCAAAGAGGGAGATGACCGGAGACGCACGCTGGAGGAGGAGAGTAGGCTGCGCGGCGTGTGGTAGAGGCACTTGCTGGAGAGTATCTGCGGGCGGTCGAAGAGGTGGAGGAAGCCGGCCATGCATCCCTGGTGCACCCGCCGCTCCTCCGCGCCCATCGCAACCATCTCCCCCTTCCTCCTCCGCCTCCTTCCTCTTCGCCAGCGTCGGCGGCTGCCGGTTGCGGCGCTCTGGGTGCCTCGCTCGTCGGATACGAAGGCGTCGAGGATGTGGCCACCTGGCCGGAGAGGTGGTTGTAGGAGATGTCAAGGAATACGCGGGACAGGGAGGCGGCGAGCTCGACGTGGACCTCGCCGGAGAGGGAGTTGTGGTTGAGGTTTAGGCGGATGAGCTTGGTGGAATTGGCGAGGGAGGAGGGAACCTCGCCGATGAGGACTGGAGCGCGACATGCGCCAATGGAAGCCGGGACCTCGCTGGAGAAGCGATTGTTGATGAGGTAGACGCCGCGATGGTCGGTGAGGAGAGTGCCGCCGCATGGGAGGAAGAAGCGCGCAGCGCGCGTGTCCCCTCACCTGCCTCGTCGTTCTGTCTCAGAAGAGGACTAACGGAGAAGCAATGAAAAGGGAACGGAGTGGTAAAAACGAAAGAAAGGGGATCATTGGGTGGTATTAAAGGGTAAAAACGAAAGAAAGGGGATCATTGGGTGGTATTAAAGTGTACCAGGATCTTTTGATGGTATAAACACAAAGTGGGGAACTTTGGATGGTATGAGACCAATTTTGTCTTTCTCAAATGAGCTTTTAATTTTACATGCCTCGGCTATGATAATTGGTCACTTATACACTTATTTTCCATATTTCAGATTCTTTATTACTAGTTCCATTATTGACCTTACAATAGTTGGGCTTGACGTTGTCAATGATTACTCAAATTCACATGGGCGGCAGCCTCATTTCCTGAAAACATGCTTGAATCCTAGCTTGGAGCTTGGCAGTACAGTTCTGCTTCTGCATCATCAGCTGCACTCCTTGCATCCAAGAAGGATTTGCCAACATAGTTGGGATCCCAAGAGGAGGCATGACCAGATCCGTTGCTTGGCAGCGCCGGCTCCGACGACCTCCACCCGATAGAAGAGGACGGAGACGATAGAGGCGACTCAAGGTCCTTGGTTGACGGCGCCAGCTATAGTGGAGGGGATCTAGGGTTTCCTCCCTCTTAGTTTTCTTCGGGCTGTGATGGAGAGAGATCAGAGAGAGAGAGAGAGCGGGAGAACAATGGAACGGGGTGTGAAGGCCGTGGCAAGCTGGGATGGACGAGGCCACGACGGGCTGGGGACGGAGGATGCGGCAACGAGCTGGGATGGAGGAGGCGGCGGCAGGCTGTGGGAGCCGGGGAGGAGGAGGGAGGCGACCAGCGAGCCAAGCAAGCGAGCCGAGCGCATGAAGGAAAGGCTTCGGAAAGCGAAGCTGTGCGCTGCTTTGATGGAGAGGACACGCATACCGCTATGCGCGCGAGGTACCGCGCGCTCGTCCCTCGCGCACGGGATGCCCCCTGCTTCCATCCATCCTACTCTCGCTTATGCCCAGAACTACTCTCTGTTCTCGCAGAGACAAAGTGCTGATAACATGTAAAGATATACAAATCCGCTCAATGGTGAGAACATGAGAGACATGTAAAAGAGTCTTTATTGCTTTCTTTATACAATGAACAGTTGTGTACAAACGGGGGAACTCCCCTTTATATAGAGTAGCGAGAGACACAATGAATGGATGCCTTAAAGAGATATCTCTAACTTCCTTGCTTTAGAATTAAGTAACTTACTAATTTACCCATTTAATTAATTTCTTTAACACTTACTTGAACGTGGATATGCCGCGTACTCATGCCCTCTGCTATGTCAGGTCAAACAGTAGTAGTTCTCCCAAACTCCTGCCATCTGCCGCTAATCGTATATCTATATCAGGTGCACGTGCACTTGAATAGTCCCAAACTATATAAATGTAAGTGTGTCAAAGAATCAGATGGTGGCGAAATTAGATTTGAATCCATTTTTATAAGACGGATACAGATTGGATTCGGATACTCATAAATTCGAATACAGGTCGGATTTGGATGTTAACTGGTTCAGATACAGATCGGATACAAAATCGAATGTTCTTAGATCCGGATATCACTAATGAAATTTTTTAACATCGAATGTTCTTAGATCCTCTTTATACAAAATCGAATGTTCTTAGATCCGGATATTATTTCATGAAAAGAAATATGAATTCATGCTATAATTATAACTTTTCATCCAATTAATTTAGGTATTTTCAAAAATACTATGGATAAAACAACAATTTGGATAACAAACACACATTATATTTATATGTGATGTGATAATTCAGATAATTATTATGGATACGGATCCGGATAATTAAATATTTGTTTGGATACAAATAAGAATGTGAGTAATTAAATTCGGATATGAATACGGATTATTGGGTCCAGATACGGATCCGGACACCAGATAATTTGGATCATTTTGACACCCCAATATAAAGTACACAAGCTGGAGAAGCAGTTCATGTCAGCGACTCGGATAAGGGTTAAACATTCCATTTGAATCACCGCTATAAAGCAGTACACCGTACACGAGCTGGATAAGGGTTAATATATGAACTGCGACAGTGCCACCAAACAATCAGCCGGAGCAAGCCTCCCACCAAGAAAAATAGTGCATGACACAAAAGTCAAACAAAGTTACAATAGTAAATTCTAACTTCATCACATACAATAAACCAAGCAAGCAAAGCAAAGCATAGCCCGGTGCTCGTTTTGGCATATGAATATATAGTGCTTGCTGTCCCAGAAAACAAGATAAATATGGTTGCCTGTGGCACATCCGTAACAGGCACGCCAGTGCTTGATTAAATGCAATCCCTGAATCAAAAAGGGAACAGTCAAATGAGCCAATACAACAAATTGAGACATAAGAAAGATTTAGAGGCAATATATATAGAGTTTTATGTTAAAGTGCTTTGCAAAGCACACAAGTTTCCATGCTCTGCAACGTGTTTGCGAAATCTAATCTTCAAACGGTCGATCCAACCTAAATGCGTTTTAAATTGATTAAAGCTACAGCTTTCTAAAAGCTACCTCTAAGGTAACTTTTTCTAGCTTCCAAGATAGATAAATAGACCAATGTTATGTGTAGATGCGGGAGACCAATATTATTAGAAGCTAATACTACTAGTACATGAGCATGGCATGCGAATGTAGGAAATGTAGCAGGATCAGTAATCCAGTACTTCCAACGAAGTGTAGAAACAGTGACAAACAAGCATTTGTATTCACAGATAAATGGGTGGATCATCAAGCAACATGCTGGGAGATAACGGTGTTGATGGTGCTTACTTATATGGATAAAGCGAAGGTGATGGGTGAGGAAGCAAAGAAGGCACGAGATGAACTAGAAATCTTGAAAGGCCTACTCCTGTCGCGCTAGACAAGAGGAAGACGGAAGAAAATAGAGAGGGAGAGGTGGCAGCACCAGCGACAGCAGGTAGAGATGAGAAAACCATAAATGCTAGGAGTTTAGAGCACATGGCTCTAATACATATGTTACCAGTTAGAGCTTATCTATTACCAGGGGCCCTATATGTACATGCACAAACGGAAGGCAATATGGAGGAAGGCCCAGACGCAAATATACTTCAACAAAGGCAACCGGAGTGACTAATTAGTCACAATTAGGTGGCACCCAGTGAGCCTATGCAGTTTTGGTAATGAAAGACGCATATGGACGGCATATATTGCTCCAAGAATTTTTGGAGCCGCAATGAAGGAAGGGTACGCTATTTTAGACAATGGAGGAGGTTTAAATCACTTTATTTTATCCCATAAACTACATTTTAATTCCCGCATTGATAGCATCATCTGTCACCAATAGAGCATTTACAAATAATGTGCACTAACACAAGTTTTACAGCAGATCACGTGTGAGAGTAAATGTAGATGTAAGGCAAATTAAGGGGAAAAAAGGACATCCCAAGAATGATAGAAGCGACCAAAATAACTCATTCTACTTTCTAAATTCTTGTGATGAAGTGTGACATGACTTATTTTTTGAACATAGGGGGTTAACGCTTGAAAGCATATGGTAACCTGAAGACCAAACAATTCACCTACCAAACAGCCCATGAGCAGTACTTTTTGAGAAACCATCCGCAAGGGTTGTACACGGTTTTCCCAAACCAAACAAAACGTGCCAAAAAAACCGCACTGAACTGGTCAACTTGGTTTGACTGGTTTTTGGTTATTCCGTTTGGTTAGGAGAAAAGCAGGTGTAACGAACAGATTTGTGGGAGGAGAGGGGACGCCGGCGAGAGGATCTCGCCGGCGGTGGTGGTGGCGGCGGCGCCGCCGCCCGTGGCGCAAAAGAGCAAATAAGAACTTATTCTTTGTTTTCTTCCCGATTCAATAACAGGCTGGTCCTTTATATAGGACGGCCTCCTAATCTCCTAACAAGCCTAAATAAATATCTAATCTGCTGTTACTATTCACGCGTGAACAGTGGCGTGAACAGAACCTTCGGCTAAACATCCCTATCCTATCCCCTTTTGGGGCCACTTGCACATAACAACTTCTCCACCCGTCGCGAGACAGCTCGTCCTCGAGCTGTCGATTAGCGTCCATGGAAGATGGAAACACCGTTGATGTGCATGGGAAAACCTTGCATCAAGCATCTGCACACCTCCCCTTGCACTTGCGCCATTGGACAGTCCCGCATCGTTTTGCAAGAACGATGCTTATGGCTGAGTCAAGTTGTTGCCCGCCGTCAACCAACTTGAAACCATGCCACCATAGGACGGCGTTCGACAGTTCTAGTCGAGCCATGATAACGTTGTCATTGCCGACGACGTCGTCGCCGCCTTGCTACTTGCGTGGTATTGAGCGTCATTTCCTTGGCAACGACGATAGGCTCTGCCTTGGCTTGTTCAATTTCCGACACTTTCAGCATGTCTGCGACAAATGCACGATGACTATCCGAAAGGGATGGCCGATCGTTGGTCGCAGCGGCGCCTAACGTCTTGTTGAGGGCATTGAACCCATCTTGCATGACCTTGGCGAGCTTGTCCAATGCAGCAAATACATTGGCAAAGCTGGCCGCAGAACCCTCGACGCTGGACATGGCAGTGCGTCGAGTCAGCTCTGATACCAAGAGTAACGAACAGATTTGGGGGGTGCAGAGGGGATGCTGGCGAGAGGATCTCGCCGACGGCAGCGACTGGCGCGGAATAGCAAATAAGAACTAATTCTTTATTTGCTTCCCGATTCAATAACAGGCTGGTCCTTTATATAGGACGGCCTCCTAATATCCTAACAAGCCTAAACAAATATTTATTCTGCTGTTACTGTTGACGCGTGAACAGTCGTGTGAATAGTACCTTCGGCTAAACATCCCTACCCTATCCCCCTTTTGGATCCGGTTCCCTAGGTAAAAACTCCGAAAAGAAACTGAAGAACAAAGTTGTCGCTAGCGCTTCGGTGTATCCCACCATTCCTTCAGGGCCGACGCATGTCCCCAGTCCCAACAACCCAACCAACATGTGCATAGCACACAATCTCATAGCCTCCATCCCTCCACCAGGCTACCTCCAATTCCATCTCCGTCACCATCGACCACCCGCCACTGCCCCGCGCCCCCCAAAATCACAAGTCTGGAATACCACACACCGCCCTAATCCATCTCCTAGCTAGCCACCTATCGCCAGTGACCAGCATGAGCTTCTTGTTGGCTGGTGGTGCTCTCCAGGCAGCCATCCCCAGCTAAACCTCATCGGCACCACCTAGCACATCCACCAACCTCGCTAGGTGTTGGACGCAGCTCTGCATCCTTAGTTCCGCATCACCGACCGCTTCACACCTAGCCACCCACACCACTCGATGCCGATTGGCCAACACTGTTCCAGACCAGATCAGGCGTCATGCGTGATGGAACACCGTGTGTTGTTACAGACTTATAGTGACTTATAGTGTCACTGCTTCTTTATAAGCATATTATTTTTTGTTTGGGACTGAAAAGCTATTTAGTTTGGTTCATCATGCATTAACTCGTCACTCATGGCATGCCATTATTAATGATGTTTGAACCATCGATATTCAGTCATTCAATACATGTAAACTCTGTTCTTATGATAATTTTTATTGGTCGTTTTTTTTATGGTCAAAAAATATAGTACGTTTTTTTTTGGTAAAAAAACATAGTACTGATCAGAATAGATAGCACATCAATGAAACTCTCCTACTCTTGTTGGTTTACATACATATATACTAGCATTACTTTTTCAGGCAGATGACGAAATTGAAATATTGAATGAATGTCTAGCAAAATTGTAAATGTGGTATTTACCGATACTGAATTATTTTGGGATTTACCGGTACCGAACTAAAGTTTGAAATGGTATATCTGGTATCTTATTTCAATTACCGTATTTACCAAACCGTATATACCAAATAAATTGCATGCATAGCCCTACCATCCACACCTTTTGAACTGGACTAGCGGAGAGATTATTCCCTACCCCTATGTATATTCAAGCACAACGAGGGAGAGCAGTATAAGGCCTTGTACATTTCAACTTAGCATCTGTGTTACCGGGAAACGCGTGTCCCAAAATTTTTTACACTAGGGTTTGTTATTGGGCTGGGCCATGAGATTGGGCTCTTGGGTAGCCACTTTGATTCATTTTTTCTTATTATTTACTTCGTATAATGTATGCATAACTTCGTATAGCATACATTATACGAAGTTATACGAGTACAAACGGGGGAACTCCCCTTTATATAGAGTAGCGAGAGACACAATGAATGGATGCCTTAAAGAGATATCTCTAACTTCCTTGCTTTAGAATTAAGTAACTTACTAATTTACCCATTTAATTAATTTCTTTAACACTTACTTGAACGTGGATATGCCGCGTACTCATGCCCTCTGCTATGTCAGGTCAAACAGTAGTAGTTCTCCCAAACTCCTGCCATCTGCCGCTAATCGTATATCTATATCAGGTGCACGTGCACTTGAATAGTCCCAAACTATATAAATGTAAGTGTGTCAAAGAATCAGATGGTGGCGAAATTAGATTTGAATCCATTTTTATAAGACGGATACAGATTGGATTCGGATACTCATAAATTCGAATACAGGTCGGATTTGGATGTTAACTGGTTCAGATACAGATCGGATACAAAATCGAATGTTCTTAGATCCGGATATTATTTCATGAAAAGAAATATGAATTCATGCTATAATTATAACTTTTCATCCAATTAATTTAGGTATTTTCAAAAATACTATGGATAAAACAACAATTTGGATAACAAACACACATTATATTTATATGTGATGTGATAATTCAGATAATTATTATGGATACGGATTCGTATAACTTCGTATAATGTATGCTATACGAAGTTATTACGCATATTTCAGATTCTTTATTACTAGTTCCATTATTGACCTTACAATAGTTGGGCTTGACGTTGTCAATGATTACTCAAATTCACATGGGCGGCAGCCTGCCATTTTCTTCCCTTGGCCCCCGAAAAACGCGCAGACCACGACGGCTAGAGCGGCATGGCGACTAAGGCGGCGGCCGAGGCGGCTGAGGCAGCGCAGGCAGCGGCGGGCTGAGGCGGCGCAACGGAGCGCCTCGCCGGCGCCGGCGTGCTGCACTCCACGCAGCGCGCGGCTCCGTCGAGCCGCTCCGCGGCGTCGCGCGCACGAGGCGACGGCGAGGCGGAGGAGCCGACGGAAGCATGGCGGCGGGATGGCGCACGACAGCGACGACGACTACGGCTCGCCGGCGAGGTCACGGAGACCAAGCGGCGGCCCATAACTCAGGTGTGCCGCGAGCTGCCCACTGATTTGGGGATTAGGGTTTTTAAAATGTTTTGGGGCTTTTCAAATCCGACATCTTAGGGTTGCAATTGAGATGTTTCTAAGTCATTCTTAACAGAAAAGGATTCCAAAATTTGCTCGGATTTGACTAATTTTGGGTTTTAGGGTTTCGGGAATTTGGGGAAAAATCTTAGGGTTCTTAATTCATAAATCCCCTCCTTCTCTATGCTACCCGAGGCCCCAGATCGAGAATCATTAGTTAATCGAAAACTAATTAACAAAATTTGGCTAATCGGTGACATTAGCAGTACGTTATTTCAATTAGCCGTGGCATCACCAAGTTGATTAGACATTAATCGATAGGATTAGGGTTCGGATTAGAACTAAAGTGCTCTGATACCAAATGTTAGATCTAATTACTCATGCGGAAGCGATTAGGAACAAGATTAGCCTAATACCGAACCACTTAATCTTTACATTAGGGGGTACTTACAAGAGCTTGATGACGCCATTAGGAGTGAAAAGCAGATTAGGCCGTAGAGGCCTGCTTGACGGCGAGTCGGTGCAGAGAAACCGTAGCGGTCGCAGGGAGACGGTAGCAGTGACGTCCTCGCCGGCGAGCTGTGGCAAGGCGATGCAGTGGAGAGAGATCGATGCCGTGCAGTTGCCGGCGTCGAGCTCCAGTCGGCGACGGCCTTCCCAAGACCTCAGCGCTAATCTCGGATCGGAGAGGGGTATCGGGAGAGAGACGAGTCCCACGTAGCGTTGGCTCACTGTGGGGCGCCGGCTTCCCTATTTAATATAGCGCTGGGTAGGGGGGCCGCAACCATCAGTTGGTTGTGCGCCCCCGATCAGGGCGCGACTTAGGAGTGGAGCGTTGCTCCCTAAGAAAACGGATCGGGAACAAGCCACGATCACTAAGTCCAACAGGGAGAGGTCGAGAACCTCGAACCAGGGCGCGAAATCGGGCTCCTCGATGTAATCAGGGCATTTAGAGAGAGCATACACCTTGCACCCGATGGCCACCACCACAGGGCACCACTTTCTGGCCACCAGTTTTGGCCCGCGGATGACCGCCTGCGTCTTGGTGTCGAAGAAGACGGTGGCGCCTGGAATGCCCCCGACGCCGACGATCCACCTTGACAGCAAGGGGACGAAGGTCTTGCCCTTGATGTTGGTTTCCAGGCGAGCGACGCGACTCAGGCTCAAGGGGGCGGCTGCTCCAGAGTCGTCGGAGGGGTCGACGTCCACCTCCTCCACCTTGTACAGGGGGTAGTAGGGCTTCTCGGAATCCAACCAGCTCCGATGCGACACCGCAAGGTATACCGACCGCGACCTTCTCATCATCTGCGGATCTTCGCTAATGAATGGCTTGGGCTTGTCAAGCTTCTGGATTTTCTTCCCCCCGCGACCCATCCCGAGATTAGGGATTTAGGGTTTCGTCGACGAGACTGGATAGGATTTGGGGTGCACAAGAGGGGGCGGCGGTGCTATGTAGGTGGTGCGAGAGACAGCGCGAGCGCTTGCTCACCAGGCCGGGCCGTTGCCCACCTAGCTAGTAAAAGGCCCAGCCCACCTAGCCAACCGCCTCTCCCTCAAATTTCTTAGCCAGCGTCACACTCGCAAGTCAACATGCAGCGTGATTGGGTGAACGTGAGACCAGGGCTTAACAAGCCCATCCGCGGGTCGCCGGCTTATCATACCGGCCGGCCAAACCGCCTCAAATTTATCAGATTTAAATTTAAGCTTAAAAAATATAAAAAATTTTAAAAATACTGTCGGAGATAAAATTACGGCCCATTGCCATGGCCCACTCCCTGACGGCCCAGTCGAACAGCCTACCAGGGCCCAGCTCCCTGGAAGGTTCTATCTGGCCCATATGTATCCTGCCGAACAAGCCTCCTGGCTGACGTGGTGCATAACGGTCAAGTAATCTTGTTCGAGTCCGACTTGAACAGAGTTCTGCACGGCTACGTGAAGACCCGGACGTTGGTTTCCCGGATTGGAATAGGAGTCGTGATCCCCAAGATTAGGAGATTACCTTATCTACCGTAGGTTGTATTTGGCATGTATGAGTTCGTTACGATCTCGTAGCTAGCCCGGCCCGATATTCCTCGGTAGGTCGGTTTGCTCCGTACTATATAAACAGGGCCCCTACGGCGTGTAGAGGGGGACTAAGGCTGAGAGCTTTTGCATTACCGCATACGACTCACCGAGACTTGTTCATCTCGTTGAGTTCCACCTTGTAATTCTCTTTGATATAAAGAAAGGCTGGACGTAGGGCTATTATCTCTCCCGAGAGGCCTGAACCAGGATAAAAACCCCTGTCTCCTGTTCGTTGCTGTTCGCGTTGTTTGGCATGTCTCCTATCTCACTTCTAAAGAACCTTGGTTGACTTGAGATCGATATCTCAACCGTCGACAAATACTTAAGACTATTGTATATCCTTTGGCTATAGAGAAATATGAAAATTTGTTAATTTTACTATTATTTTGAGTTTTTATGGTTTCATGTAGACAACCTAATTATAAACCGGCCAAAACAATTCCATGCCAAAGTTTTTAACCATTTTAAAACTATTCTTCTAGATTTTTCTTAATTATTTTCTCAATTTTTACATATGTTTTCTTTTACATTGCCAAAATCCGCGGCTAGTCGCAAAAAAGCCGGCCAAAATTTACCAAATTTTGATTTAAATTCATCCAGCTTTAACGTTGCTGTCAAAGGAATTTGAAACACAGTGAAGGAGTGCCCCGTCTCGGTGCTGAGGGGAGCCACTAGGATTTTTGGGGATATGGATCAGGGGAAAGCATATGGTTAAAATGAGAATACTTGCCCCTCTCGCGGGGACGGTGCTCTTTATTTATAGAGGGAGGAGGGGCCTAGGGTTTACACCAACAATAGGAAAGGACCCTTGTGCCCCTACCTCTGGACCGTTGATCTGTAATCAGCGGCGCTTACATGATTGCGGTTCAAGCCTTTACATTGAATTACCTAAACTACCCCTGGGCCCCCATTACTGGGTGATGGGCCGACATGGGCCCCTGGTAATGAAGCCCATCTTCCTACAGAGAGCGCCTTCGGGGCTGTCGAGGTTCCGAGGGTGATCTTCGGGTTCTTAAGGGCAGCTTCCAGACTCTTTTAGGTTGACCTTCGGCACACTCGTCTCCATTACTTTTCTTGCTCCTCCTTGCCCGAAGACCCCCATACATCTTCGGGCAGACCTCTATGCTCTCGGGCTGGAGCTCCGCCTATGACGCCTTCTGTCCCTTTCCTAGGTAGCCGAAGATCCCGATGACCTTCAGCTCTATCCTTGACTGACCTTCGGGATTTGTACCGAAGTTTGTGCAAAATGGGGGGGGCTCTTCTACAACAGGAGCCCCTTTTGGTCACGTCACCACCTCGGCGTGGTGTCTGGCCGACCGTTTCTGTGGTGAAGGAACCTAAGTGTCGATTCCATTGTGATGAGCCTGTTGACCTGTTTGATTTTCGGTCTAAATTCTTTCAAGTTTGAGCCAATTTTCATCAAATGTGTGCATGCTCTCTATGTGATTCGAACCGAAGTTTTGAGCACTCATTGACATGGAGTTGTCCCCTAGGCTTAGTTTAAGGTTTGGCGAAGTCGCCGAATAGTCGTAGGGTAGTTGCAGGTTTGGGCTTCCGGAGGGCCACAGAAACGGCGCGGTTGGTGTGGCTTGACGAAAGTCGATGAAAGTCCTCGCTGGTCTTCAACGTCCCACGAGATGTGGCACGATCAATCCTCACGGCGTGGCCGGCACCGTCGAGCTTTATGAGCTCGGCGAAATTCGCGACCTCTCTGCGCAGTCTGTCTTCAAAAAGTGCCACGGTCGCGTCCGAAGTCCGATTTAGGCGTTCTTGGGTTCGTTGGAAAGATAACGAGATAAGCTTTCCAACGCATCTTATTTCATGCCGAAATTCCATTTGAGTCAAAGGAAAATCACGATACAAGTTCCGTCCAGAAACTGAATAGGAACAGATCACATCTTCTTCTCATGTTCGTCTCGCGGTTGTTGAAGCCAGCGTCGCACAATGGTCACCATGATCGTCGAGTCCGAGTGATTTGTTGCTGATGACGGTCACCACCCGATATTAGTTCTCCATCGGGACCTCACCGTATCCGAGTCGGGAATTAAGCCCCCGGCGCACTACTCGTCGGTAGGCGGCGGTGGCGTTCTCCAATACGACCGGGAGTCCGAGTGAAGCGCTGTTGAATTCCATCCCGGATCGGATCTTGTCCGAGTCCGAAAAAGCGTTGTTGAAGTTCTTGGTTGAGTTCTCACCGTATCCGAGTCGAGAATTCAGCCCCCGGCATACCACTCGGGAGTAGATGACGGCGGCCTTCCTCGACCCGAACGGGAGTCCAGACGAAGCGATATCGATGTTCTCCTCAGACTGGATCGGATCCTAGTCCGGAAGAAGTGTTGGTCGTCGATTATTTGGAGAAGCTCCTTGCTGATCCTTGATGTCCTTGGAGGTGTATCACGGCATATCCGCATGCCGCATCCTCTGTAGATGGGTTTTACGAGCTTGCTGAGATTCGTGATCTTCCTGCGCAGCCTGCCTTCAAACGGATGTCCCGGACACAACCGGACTCCGTTTTGGGCGTTCTTGGGCTTCACGAAAAACTGACAAAATTATCTTTCTAACACATCTAGTCTCATCCCGAAATTCTTTCTAGATCAACAGGAATTGTAGAAACAAGATGGCTTCAGAATCTGTCTTCGAGCCGTCGCCGTATCCGAGTCGGGAATTGAGCCGTTGGCGTACTACTCATGAGTAGATGGCCATGGACTTCCCCAACCTGAGTGGGAGGTGTTGTTGTAGTTCTCCCCAGATCGGATCCGATCCAAATCAAGGAAGTGAAGTTCGCCGAAGTCGTCGCTGATGCAGATGGCCCCCGAAGCCGAAAGCTTGGCCGGGGGCGGAGATGATGGCGATTCCGGTGATCGATGCCATTAAGCTTGATGAAGCTGATCTTGACGCTGCCCCTACCTCGCGCATCAACTGTCGACTGGTAGCTAACTGGGGGGTACCGTCAGCAATGATTATATATGGGGCGATGCACAAGATCCATAGCGCTGGTGTGATTTTGGTTTTTGATATTCCGTATTTCCGCTACCCTGATATTGAACTAAGACTATGTTGTATCTTGGCCCATTGCCTTTTGAACAAATTGGTGACCTAAGTGTCATCTATTATAATAAAATTTGGAACTTCAATGTATGCAATGATGCTCAGCTATGTAACCGGTACTAGTGTAATGATCCAGGGACTAGTGCAGGCAGGTGCCTCACCTTGGAATGTTGTTCCAAGGGGTGGTATCGACACGACCGGACGCGTCCGGTGGCCGTAAATAATTAAGGCCCCGAGGCAGAGGGCTCTGGACTGGAAATATCACAGTCCGGTGGCCCACCGGATGTGTTCGGTGAGAGCGGCAATTTTGCCCCCTTCTTTTTCTCTCTTTTCTCTCTCCCGGCTCCACCTAGGGCTTAGCTTTTAACATTTTGTCGACTTGTGGACTCGACGGGAAACTTCAGATAGCTCAGGCGGGAATCTGGGAAGTTTAGGCGCTACGAAAACTTTGGAAAGCTGGAAAGCGACCTTCGGAAGTTTTCGGGCACTTTCGGGAACTTGGGCGCTAAGACACCACCGCAAGAGCGGGAAACTCGAACCCTTGTTGGCGATTCTTATGCCTATTAGAATTAATCCGCAAGCACACGGATATCGCAGTAGCTTTCACCCCGGAGTATTTCAAAGGTATCGATTTTCCATGAAGAACAAGAAGAGTCTAGTTTTTAGTCTTGATTTGGCCAGATGGATATGGTGGAATGACAAAAGTGGGATAAGATATTTCGGGTCGAGAGGTTCTACTAAAGGTATACACTAGTCAAGAGTACAAGGATAATCCATAAACAATCTCTACTCTGTATTGGAGCTCGGCCGATTCACTACACCTGCTATCAGTTAAGAACATCAAATGGTTATGATTACCCACGATTGGGCTCGATTAGGCTGAGACTAACGGGCGGATTACACAAACTGTCGTGCGGATAGCAGGGCTGTCACCACCTACTACCTAACGCTCAGCCGTTGAAATAGGTGTCTACCGGGTACTAACTAGTCTAGACACCACGTCTATACCTAGCAGTACTACATATTAAGGACGTCACTCAATACGCACTCCCACTAAATCTAGCACTAATATCTATTGTGTCACCCAAGCACAGAGATTTAGCACTCAAGATCTAGCACGAGCCTAATACCAACAGAGAGACAATGTATATGAAATAAACTTGCTTTTTAAATAAAGGATAGGACTAAGTGTTACCGAAAGAAGACAAAGCAGAACTCACACCCGAGTTCAGCTTCGGAGCTCTAGTGGGGGGATGCCGACACGCCAGCTTCTCCTCAGCACTAACTCTCCTTTGTCACCTACTCTACTTGATAAATGGGCAGCATAACGCTGCTTTGTGTTCTTCCCGCACTTCTCCGTGCTTTGCAAATAAGGAGAGGGGCTCCTTTTATAGCCAACCGCAGCGAGTGAGGGTGTGCCACGGGTAGGTACGCGTGTCTTCTTCTCCCCAGCTGAAGGAGTACCCGAGGGGGCATCCAAGTCGGTCGGCCGACCGGGCTTCGGTTGATCCCGACCCTCAGTTTCGCATGGCATCCCTCTTGGACGGTGTAGATTATCCCCTTGAGGCGGTTTTGACAGTTAAGGCCGGTACAATGGGGTTCCTTAAGAGCCAAGCCATCCAATTGTGAAGGAAGTGCTGCCCTTGGATTGAACCGACTTGAGTGGATGGCGTAGATCTCTTCATTTT
>SPJY01034261.1:252076-292442 GCA_005191435.1 Raddia distichophylla | reverse complement strand
TATACATGCTGTGAGGAATCTTGGTGGTTATTGGAGTTTAGTGAGACCTTTTGTGTCTGACCCTGCTTCTTATTAGACCATCAGCTTAGCCAGCCTTTTCTTAGTATCCTATTAGGGAAAACTGAGCCCACTTGCACACACTCATCTTTTGTTGAGAGGAGAGAGCTGGGCCTTTCCCTTCCCTGAGGGAACAAAAGGGGAGACCGGCCCAGAAAAGATCAAGACATGAAAATCCCCAGGTGTCGGCATCTCCAGTGGCACATCATTTCTTTAATGCTGGGCATTTGTAGGAAGATCTTTCCTTTGCATAACATTTTGACATTGACGCCCTACTAGTGGCTTGCATTTAAAACATCACCACTGTAATAAATATGCTTAAACAAGGTGGAATCAAGTGTGGAACACATCGCTCGTATAACTTCGTATAATGTATGCTATACGAAGTTATTACGAGTTGTTTCCCTTATTTTTGTTTAGAGAAGTTTTCTGTTATCTTTAATCTTCTCTATTTTCTCATGTATTATAGTGCCTTGTATTATCTCATTCCTGCTTGGTGAACAAGTTGTATCTGTTTTTTTCTTCACTTAATTTTTATTTAACAGCCTTAACTTCTCCAACACAGGATGAAGAATATCACATGATTGTTGCTGTCTTGATATTTCTTCCAGCAATGCCATTAAACTATTCAAAATTAGTTTTGGAGGCAGATGAACAAGAATCAATATAATTGTGTCAAGCTGAAGAAATATCTCAAGCTCTGGATAGTGGGCAGTCTGAACAATTCTCTAATTTGTTCTCCCTTTATGTGAATTATCAATATTGAACAAACTGCATTGACGAACTTTGCATTGCAGTAATATTATTAGCTTGTGGGCATCTAATTGCTTGGATGGGCATGTGGTTTAACAATCATGCCATAAATAAGAGTACCAAATTTTTTATTGTGGCACACCTTAAACTTCATTCTTTTTTTTTTCTCTGTTTGTTTTTTTTCTTTAGCAACCTGAACCATAGAATTGGTCTGAAGGATAAAGAGCTTGTTAGGGTTGATAGGAAGTTGATTAACATGTTTTTGCTACATGAACTTTTGCATCTATGTGCAAAAGAGGACCTTTCTCTTTTTGGGAAAGGCTATGTAAGCTCTGGAGCTTTTTTCAGTGATGCACCAAGAAGTGATGCATGAGTGAATTTACCTTATCCAGCACTATCTGTGCTTGTGCTGCAAAATATGCTGTCCCGGATGCAAACGGTTACACACTATGGCCGTCAAGTTTGCACTGGACTCTTTTGTTGGAATACTGTTCTTGATGTTTATGCAGAACATAATATGATTGAGGGTGCATGCTGGGTTTTGGAAAAAGATTCCACATGAAACTGCAGATATATGGAGTTTATTATTGAGTTACAGGAAATGTGTGGAATGCTCAAGTATTGTGTGGAAATGCAGATTCACAATTTCTGCTATTTTTAGTACATGTACTAGCTTGCATTGGTGATTGAAAGGACACAACTTCATGCAATTGTCAAGTATTGTTTTAATGGAAACCGTAATAACTTCGTATAGCATACATTATACGAAGTTATACGAGTGATAATTTTGAATGAATAATTGAGGATGATCGATCATTTATTGACTAATCGTGAACTAATATTTTTTGAGAGTTATATATATATATATGTTTTGATTCTGTAGGAAAAACAAAGGAGAAAAAAAAAGGAAAAGAAAAGAAGAAGAGAAAGAGAAAAAAAGAGAGAGGAGAAAACATGCATGCTGTGCGTGTATGCACATGCATGATGTGCGTGCATGCACATGCAGGTGGAGCGTGCAGCACATGGGCCATGGCCCAGGAGGAAGGCCGTGCGGCTGGGAGCGCGTGGCTGGGAGGTGCGGCAGGCCGGCCCAGGTGGGGAGTCGCAGCCCAGCGGAGGCCGAAGCCGAGGAGGGCCGTGGCAGGCCAGGCTGAGGAGGAATTAGAGTATGAGTAGGAATTCGAGCCCGAGTTAGTTTAGATTTATTTTCTAAGGCCCTGCTTGGCAAACTAGAATTTTTTTACACCTGAAAATAATTGCACTTGTAAATCCTTGTGCACAAGAAACAACCGGATTTTTTTACACCTGCTTGGGAGAGATGTAAAATTTACAGTTGTTGTTTGGGATTTTTTTTTCCTGCTTGGGAGATATGTAAAATTTACGTAACATATAACAAAAAGGATTAGGCGCCGTTCCCTATAAAAATTCAATCTTTCATCAAGCAGACTGGTCGATCGCTCCCTAAATTCCCTACCAGCCTGACAGCAACCATCCACAACACCCCCCAATCATTACAGAAGTACATGGCACCCAGCGCAGCAACAAGACAAAAGGGCGAATGCACAAGACATATTAAACATCAACGTTACTAATGACAAAAACACATCAGCGCTGCATAACAGAATAGCAGAATAGATTGAAAATAGTAGATCATTCAGAGTAGCAGAACATATGTCAATAACAGATGACAATAGTAGCATAACATATGACAATAGTAGATCATTCAGATTGAAAATAGCAGAACATATGACAATAACAGAATAGCAGAACAGATTGCAAAAAGTCTCATTCAGAGTACATTAAAGAAGATTTCAGTCCAATAACCACCATCAGTCCACACTGCCAGCAAGATTCTACAATGGATTCCGCATCATCATTACATCAGTTCTCCATGCTTGATCTGTAACAAATAAAATAATAGAACATAATTGTGAAATGTACATACCAAGCCATATGTAGTTGCATAGTTTTCTGGTAGCATTTGTCAACTAGGTGAATCACAGGAAATGGCAATTACATGAATCAGGACATAGTTTAACACCAACGAGTTGATTCAGAGCCAAATTGACGGGTTCACCATGAATTAGGTTAATTTTAGGTTAATGCAAAACCACACACTTCCGAAAAACAAGCACTACATGAATTAGGTTAATTTTTTCCAGGTAAATGTCAGCTCTAATCCAAACTAACAAATGGACATACTTATACACTATTACAATAATGAACACAAGGAATGATACAATACCCTAAAACAAACATGCTTTCTGTTTCGCAAATCCCACTTAATACTTGAGTGATAACTCGCTAACTTCCAAAATCAAGATTGGTAACACTAATAATGATAAATGATGCACTCTGCGAAGAAACATGGATGGCCACTCTCTACCTCTGTTAAGATGAAGCAAAAGAATACTACCCCTAACAGTGAGCGCAATAACTGGAAGGCAATGCATTATCTATCAACTTCTGGAAGTATTCATTCGCAATAGTTTTTCTTTTTACACTTCATATTACTAACCATATGTTTAAGCACCAATCTATCAAAGACACGGAATTTGCTCCGGATTTCTATATACAACATCAGCGTAGACAACTTGACCTCATTCAATTGAATGTAAAGAATAATAATCCAGAATGTAAAGTTGATTCATTCCAGATTCAGATTCATTCCAGATGGATCATGGAGATGGAGATCGAGTTCTGTACCAGTTGCAGCACTCCACGATCACCCTGACCTTGGGCCGGAGCTCCGGGAGTATGGCGAGGAACTGCAGCTCCGCCTTGGACAGAACCTGGCGATCGAACGACACATTGCGATGGCAAAAATTCAGAGACCGACCATACTACAAAGCTAATCAGAGCAAGCGAGCTAGACTTCAACTTGGCTTCGATGCTCCAGACGACGAGGCCCTTGGCGTTCGGGTGCAGACGGGGTGGATCTTGGTGAGGGTGGTCTCGGGGTCGCCTTCCCGCAGCCTTCCGCGCCAGCGCCGGCGCCGGCGCCTCACGTCGCCGCTCCCTCCCTCCCTCCCTCAGTCCCTCCCGCTCCCTCCCTTCCTCATGCGCCGGCCGCCGCTAGCTCTAGGGCAACAGGGCAAGGCGACGCGAGGCATCGAGGGCAAAACGACGGGAGAGCAAAACCCGATATCTACTGTTTTTTTTCTCAGCCCAGAGATGAGGTTTTTTCTTTTCCGGGTGTATCGGCCCAAACCGGGTGTAACTGGATTACGAAAACGGCCCATCCAAGCAGCTCGTTTTCTGGATTCGAGCCCGAATTCGGACCCGAATTCGGGCTGTAAACAGGCCATCCAAGCAGGCCCTAAAGGGACGAGGAGCTCGGGACTAGCAGGAGTTTTAGGGTTTCCACGTGCTAATGACGGCTACGAAAATTATAGAAATTCCAGAGGTGATTAGAGGAGATTAGAGAGAGATTAAAGGAAGATTTGAAGAGATTTTTTAGGGAAGAGAGGCAGATGAGTGAGGGGTTGTGTTAGGTTTGTAGAAGCTGTAGCAGGGCAAGAGCAAGGTATCTCAGACCAGAGCAGATCTATACTTCTTTGTAAAAGGATTTGATTGGGGAGGAGCGCCCAGAATCATTGCCCCGCAGATGTAGGCAGGTGCCGAACTGCGTTATCAAACGTGTGCGTCTCTGGTAATATTTCTCTAATCTTGCATGGGTATCTACTTTCATCGATTTGCTTCCGCTAATTAGGGGTATTTAGCGCCTACGATCCTACAAGTTGCGACTCGCAAGCGAGCCGACGAATCTAACACTTTTGTGCTCGTGCATGGTGATTGAATTACCATGTTTAGACTTGTGTGTCAATATAGAATGACCTTGTGGTTTTGTAATTGTGCTTATGGTTAACTTCTGGTTGTGAATATGATACATGTATGTGCGTGCTCGTGAATGTGATATTTTATATATGTGCATGGATGCATCTAAGTTGTGAATGAATTTGTGGTATTGTGGTTAACTGTTGCTAAATGTGGTATATATGTGGAGAAATTGGTGTTTGCATGTTGCTGCAGTCGTTGTTGGGTGCAACAGTAGTAGTTGCAAATTTGTGATTTTTTGTTGTTTTTAAAGCTCGTTTTGCCAAAAAATAGCTATATATTCTTAATGACCACGAATAAAGCCGTTGAGAGAGAGAGTCCTAGGCCCACCCAGCAGTTGCGCTAGGGAGCTAGCATCCAAGGGTCTCTCTTGACGACCCTGACCTGGCCAGAGAGAGAGGGACAGAGAGAGAGAGAGGTAGAGAGACATGGGCCCACCTGGCAGCAATGCCGGAGAGCTAGCACCCTTTACTCTCTCTCGGGCTAGATCATAGTCGTCGAGAGAATGTGCATGGGGTCGCGGCTAGTGGCCGATGGACCAGCCCAATTATATGCTCTCTTGACGGCTGTGTATCTACTGAGAGAGAGCCACCATCCCACCGAACAACGGCACCACCAGTTTCGTTGACCACTGTTCGCTAGCCGTCGAGAGAGGTTCTCTCGACGAACAAGCTGTCTCGAGAGGTCATTTCTCTTGACCCAGTTCCCATGAAGTTTGTTTCTCGACGATCGACAACCGAGAGAAGTTCCTAGAGAAGTCTCTCTCGACAATTTTGGTACCTCTCTCGATGGTTTTGGCTGTTGAGGGATTTTGTTTCTCCGGCCCGTAGTGATCGCCTCCGTACTCCTCAGGTTCTCCCACAGGCAACTTTAGGGGTGACCTAGCCATGCCATACCGCCACCGAAAGACCCCTTCCTCTGGGCCCTTCCGCATTCTCTTCATCCTCCTCTTTCCTCTTCGCAGGTGATGTTAGCAGTTGTTGCTAGATTTATTGGCCATCGGACCCCGGTGGTCGAATGCTAGTCCCGGAATACTCGGTGCTTTGAAGAGTGAGCATGACACATGGTTGGTTGCCCTTATAGATTCCACGGGGATGAATTCTTGTACGCTCTGCTCTCAATTCATATGCTTCACGATAATGTCTAGAGCGGGGGAAGGTCAGATTAACTATGAGTAGTATTGGTTCGGTGGCATGGAAGCTCATGATGGACAAGGGAGGTAGCAACGACGACCTTCCTCCGTCTTTAAAGTCCTGCTCCCTGGGTTGGGTGTGCCTTAATGACCATGAAAGGTGGAACGTAGCGGGCGTGGTTGGCGAGTTTGGGCAAGCGATAGAGGATCTGGCTTGACAAAATTAAAGGGAAATAATGTTGCTGCTGCTATTGTACATTGTGATGCTACTCTGGTACATTGTGGCTCTGCTTCACAAGGAGGATGCGAACAACATGGAGTACTGCCATGGGGTTGTATTGCTACCTAGAAGGCCGACACAAGCTAAAAGGGAGGCATGCATGTGTAGGTGTGTAAGTGCAGGCTCCCGTGGGCTAATGTTTTGGTAATTGATGCCAACTGGGCCTCGACGGATCACATTAAGGCTAAGGACGTTATTTGCTAGTTCTTCTATTTTCCTTGTGTGCGTGTCTGCTTCTGGCCCATCCGGCCCGTTGTTGTCTGCAACTTCATCTCTCTGGTTGTAGATCCCACTGAGCACAGTCCGTTAAGTTTCTCATTCTTATCCAATCTTCGGGTGTGTTCGAGAGGGTTCCGAAGTTAGGCCACCTGTCTAGGTTCGAGAGAGTTCGGGGGAGCGACAGCTGTCGGGGTTTCGTAGCCGCTAAGTCTTCTAAGCCAGATATTTCGATCCGGCACGAAAAATTTCCGCCTAAGTCATCCAAGTGTTCCCGCCAAGTCCACAAAACGACAAAGTCCAAAAACCGAAGCCCTAAACGAAGCCGAGAGAGAGAGAGAGAGGTGTCCGAGGGTGCCGGAGAGTGGTTTCTATAGAATTTAGGGTCTATCCTTTTAGAAATAGGTGGTGAAACTTAGTTAGTTGGATAGCCCTTTCTCTTAGCTTTCCGGAATGCCCAAGATCATAAAAAACGGAGTTCGGGAGCAAAAGTTATGAATTTTTTAGTGTTTTGTCCGATAAGCCGTCGGAAAAATCTTGTCGGACGGAGTCCGATAAGCCGTCGGACGGCGTCCGACAGAGCACAATTTTGGCCTAAAAATCTTGTCGGACGGAGTCCGATAAGCCGTCGGACGGCGTCCGACAGAGCACAATTTTGCCCTAAAAATCTTGTCGGACGGAGTCCGATAAGCCGTCGGACGGCGTCCGACAGAGCACAATTTTGCCCTAAAAATCTTGTCGGACGGAGTCCGATAAGCCGTCGGACGGCGTCCGACAGAGCACAATTTTGGCCTAAAAACCTGGTCGGACGGAGTCCGATAAGCCGTCGGACGGCGTCCGACAGAGCACAATTTTGGCCTAAAAACCTGGTCGGACGGAGTCCGATAAGCCGTCGGACGGCGTCCGACAGAGCACAATTTTGGCCTAAAAACCTGGTCGGACGGAGTCCGATAAGCCGTCGGACGGCGTCCGACAGAGCACAATTTTGGCCTAAAAACCTGGTCGGACGGAGTCCGATAAGCCGTCGGACGGCGTCCGACAGACAAGCAAACCCTTCTTCGTGAAGGTCACCGTGCTTCCCACGGTGCTTCCTCTCCGTTCGTCGGGGTGTGCAAAGTCCGCCGTGTGTCGGTGGTGCCTAGGTGTCCGTGTGTCGGAACCAAATCCTCCATGTGTTGGGGGTACCTCATGTGTTGAGGTGAAATCCACCGTGTGTCGGTGGTCGGTACGGTGTGTCGGTGCCGGTGGGGTGTGAGAGCTCTCGCGTGTGAGAGAACTCGCTTCCTTGTGAAGGTTTGGAGCTCGCCTACCATGTGTTGGTGAAGAGCTACCACGAGTGGATTGAGGGTTAGGGACGAGAGAGTCCCGACTTCTCTGTGTGAGAAGTTTCCTCAACGGAGACGTAGGTGTTCATGTGTTGAGCACCGAACTTCGGTAAAAAGTTCGGTTTGCGCCTCTCTGTCTCATTTACTTACCGCACCTTGATATCCACTGCATGTGAGTGCCTTCGTGCCTCCTTCATTTGTGTTCTGTTTGCTTCCGTCTACTAGACTTGTGTAGAAATTCACGCGCTAGCTGTGTGCCCTTAACTTGCTTAAGTGACTAGGTGCAATAAAAGTAAAAATTGAAATAGTCCGATTCACCCCCCTCTCGGCCTTAGGTTCCTTCAAGGTGGATGGCAAGCTTGCCACGTAAAATGTGCTGACTAGCCAATCCTACATCCATTTATTTAATTTTAATAACATGATAATATTTCAGTTTAAAAATAAGTATTAAATATTTAAAAAATCATATGTGTTGTATACTGTGTGGACTTGAGAGATGCAAATGCAAGGTCTTAAATCCCACAAGAAATCAATAAATCATGCTTAAATGGGATCATCGAGATCCAATCTCAAAACTGGTCAAAATTTAAATTTGAAATTTAATTTCAAAATTGAGTCAAAAAAATTTAAGAAGAATAAGCATACTTAAAGAGTGTAATGTAATTTTTTTAAAGAACAAATTTTAGATATTACCAATGCATTCTCAGTATAGGCATTTCATTGAACACTATGGGCACACCATATCGAACTCTGTCCATGCCATTGTTGTGTGCCACAGTGCTCCCCCCCACCCGCCCAAGCTGTGCTCCTCCTGCCACTCTTGCGTTGTCCCCATGGTGCATGTTCTTGTGCCACGCAGCGTCCCCGCCTCGTTGTGCTCGCACACGTCTGTGCTGGCCCCAGAAAAGAGAGTGAGAGGGTAGAGGAACTAGGTTTCGTGGGAAGGCCAGCATTTTTGATATCGTTGCCCAGTTCTTTTTAGCTTAACGGCTTAACGACTTATCTACGTTTAAAAAAACCATATGCTTTGAGGTTTTTAAGTCCCTTTTTTCGCTGTTTTGAAGGTGGGTCTTAACGCTTTAAAAGTAAGTTAAAAGAAATGGATCCGAATCTCGAGACTATCTCGAGAAGCATTTGAAATTCAGTCATTTCAGCCGTTCAGCTGTTCAGCCGTTAAGATCAGCCCAAAAGAACAGGGCCAACTTTTTGGATCGGTTTTTTGGGAAGTGGATTTTCAACATTTCCTAAATTTATAGCAGTTTTTTTTGTTTCCTCATTAGACCCTTAGCAACTTCTTGTTTTGGACTCACTCCGCTCGATTTTAAATTTCAGGCCACGAATTTCGGCCGAATGTTGACGGGAAACAGCAGGAAATCGTGGGAAATCGAAATTCGGGCCCAAAATGATTTTTGAACCCTGAAAGCCTGAGCTCACCGGCCCAAACAAGCCCACAGTTTCGTCGCGCCCCGAAACAGTGAAACACTCGTCTTCCTCCCTTCACTTTTTTCCCTCTTTTCCCGATCATTTCCTGTTCCCTCGCATCCTCTCTCCATCGACCTCCTGCCGCCGCCGTCTCCGGCGTCTCCTCCTCCCGCGCCGCCGCCGCCTCCTTTTTCTACAAGCTTCGTGTCACTGCACCCATGATGCCCGCGACGTGCTCCCCATCCGGTGGCGTGGCGCGTGGTGTGCGCATGGTGCTCGACGAAATGCCGCACCGGGAGGTATCTGCTTCACTCGCCTCGCGGCTTTCCGCCGTGTCCTGCGTTCTCGTCGATTGCCTTGTGTCGTGGGTTGAGAACTTGGGATGCGGTAGCTTTCGATGGTTTGCCATTGGGGGAGGTCTGCGAGTAGATTGGTGCCGGACTGCCGGTTGTAGATTGCGCTAAGTGTCTCCCGTCTCCGAGTGCGTCGTGCGTTGCTGCTTGCGCCGTTGCCTGCCATGGAAATCCGGTAAGTGCTACGCCACCTGTGAACTGAGTGAGACTGAGAGTTTGTGGGAGGTACAAGACATTCAACATCTGTGCACGCCATTGTTCGGGAAAGTCTAGTCATCATGCTTCAGACCGTCTGACCGAGTTTCCGTATGTCCTACAGACAGAATGCACCTACAACAGCAAGCAGATGCAGGTCCCGAATTCTGTGAGAGAGCCAGAGAGATTGTGATGCGTGTGTATCAGGGCTGGTAACTTGGTATAGATGGCGCGGTGGTGTTTTGAAAATTGCTTGGTGGGTTGTTTTTGAAGTCCATGTTTTGGAAACCATTTCAGTGTCGCAAAGCTTCATCGGCTATTTATATTTCAGTTGCTTAAACGTTGTTATGAGTTTATGTCATTTTGCTTTTGCTAACATGTTGAGCTGGTAATCAAGTAGTTCCAGTGGTGGCACCATGTATTTTGATCTTCATATTTGGATAGATGGGTTTGTATTTATATTCATGGCACATGCTGTTGTCTAGCAACATTGTAAGAAATGTATCAACTGGAGATAATATTAGACTAGGAATCTCTCTTTGAATCATACCTTTTTGGTGTGTTTTGGTTTCTGTGTTACTTGAAGTGGCATGAAGATGATGAAAAGGCCACCCTAATAGTTCTCTTTTTTTTTTCAAACCTTTTGTTTTTGTCATCTATTGCATGAGCAAATTAGAGCAACTCTAATTTTGTAAAATATCTTTCGAATCAATCAACTGTAATTTCATGTGCTCTAGTGACATATGTAATTTATGACTTAAAGAGTCAAGATATATTCCTTTTCTTCATATAGACACAGATATATTAGGTTGATCATAGTTTTGAATGCTTTGCATTTTGATGATCTCTATTCTTTTAATGGTTTCGATAATTTCTTGGAGATATATTATATTCTATGTACAGTGGCTTGTTGGTTCCAGCAATGAACGCAGTCCTTGATGGGGATGGTAGAGGATTTGTTGAGACAAGGCCAGATCTGAGATGAGATGGTCCTGAAAAGACCCTTTTTAAAAGGGGACTTGGATAGTTCAACTTAATTATTCTGTTCCAAGTGTGCAAATGACAACATTCAGAATTTCAGATGTATGATGGTCTTATCTAGGCAACCAAATAGTTCATACTGAATGAAAGCTTTCAGTAAATAGTTGGCACTTGGCACCACATCTTCTCGTCCTTTTACGCTATTCTTTCTATTATTAAAATGAGTGTAAATAATCTCCCACTTGTTCTGTGATTTAAATGATAATAAAAAATCTAAAATAAAACAGTCCCCAACACTGAAAATTTTGGAAAATGAATCCTGACGTTAATTACCATTGCATGTCTACCACTTCTGGTGCTTGTTATGTTATGCCTCGCGATAGAGTCTATTATCGCAAGAAGAAGTTGGGTCAAGAGGAGGCCCATGAACCAACCGTAACATGACCTGCAGCCGGTGGCTAGGGATGGTTGGCTTAGGGAGGAAGTAGAGATCTGACTTGGAGAAGAGGGAAAGACCTTTTGTTATCTTTCTATCTTTAGCTATTTCCTTATCTTGTTATTTAGATACTATGCTTAGGGATTTGGAGATGAGTAAAAGGGGAGAAGGAAGAAGAAAATGGCACTTTTTTTTTGCCACCAAATCCAGTTTCTAGGCGCTGCCATTGATGACCGGCCGGTGGCATCATACCGCTGTTTATCCAGGCGTGGAAGCCACATGGTGCCGTGGCTTCTGCCCAATCCTACACGTTCTGGGCTGCGGCCTGGGACACGAGCTTTCGAAAGAGAGCATCCACAACAGGCTGTATTAAGTAGGACCTTCCCAGCTCTAGGCTGCAGTCCGAAGTTGAAAAACCAGAAGCTTGGTTTGGGAAGAGTGGAGGGGGCAACATTAGTTGTTTCCCTTATTTTTGTTTAGAGAAGTTTTCTGTTATCTTTAATCTTCTCTATTTTCTCATGTATTATAGTGCCTTGTATTATCTCATTCCTGCTTGGTGAACAAGTTGTATCTGTTTTTTTCTTCACTTAATTTTTATTTAACAGCCTTAACTTCTACAACACAGGATGAAGAATATCAGATGATTGTTGCTGTCTTGATATTTCTTCCAGCAATGCCATTAAACTATTCAAAATTAGTTTTGGAGGCAGATGAACAAGAATCAATATAATTGTGTCAAGCTGAAGAAAAATCTCAAGCTCTGGATAGTGGGCAGTCTGAACAATTCTCTAATTTGTTCTCCCTTTATGTGAATTATCAATATTGAACAAACTGCATTGACGAACTTTGCATTGCAGTAATATTATTAGCTTGTGGGCATCTAATTGCTTGGATGGGCATGTGGTTTAACAATCATGCCATAAATAAGAGTACCAAATTTTTTATTGTGGCACACCTTAAACTTCATTCTTTTTTTTTTCTCTGTTTGTTTTTTTTCTTTAGCAACCTGAACCATAGAATTGGTCTGAAGGATAAAGAGCTTGTTAGGGTTGATAGGAAGTTGATTAACATGTTTTTGCTACATGAACTTTTGCATCTATGTGCAAAAGAGGACCTTTCTCTTTTTGGGAAAGGCTATGTAAGCTCTGGAGCTTTTTTCAGTGATGCACCAAGAAGTGATGCATGAGTGAATTTACCTTATCCAGCACTATCTGTGCATGTGCTGCAAAATATGATGTCCCGGATGCAAACGGTTGCACACTATGGCCGTCAAGTTTGCACTAGACTCTTTTGTTGTAATACTGTTCTTGATGTTTATGCAGAACATAATATGATTGAGGGTGCATGCTGGGTTTTGGAAAAAGATTCCACATGAAACTGCAGATATATGGAGTTTATTATTGAGTTACAGGAAATGTGTGGAATGCTCAAGTATTGTGTGGAAATGCAAATTCACAATTTCTGATATTTTTAGTACATGTACAAGCTTGCAATGGTGATTGAAAGGACACAACGTCATGCAATTGTCAAGTATTGTTTTAATGGAAACATCTTTGTGGCAGCATCTCTTGTGGATATCTATGCAAGGTGTGCTGCAGATCAATAAAGCTTATGCAGTATTTGCTTATGTGGAAGACAAGAACGTCATCCTATCGAACGCAATGGTCACTGGATTTTCTAGCTATGCCTGTTCTTGGCAAGTTATGATTCTTTTTGACAAAATGCAGCTGGTAGGGATTTTTCCATCCGGTGGAGAGGTTGATTGAGCTGTGCTATTGATCGCAAAATTGTCCTTTTTTATGGTTATTTACATGCATACAGGGCTCGAAATGTTATTCACTTATAGAAATTCACTTATACATCTCTCTGGTTCTCTCTCTATTATGTCAGTGGGCAATCGCACAGGCTTAGTTAGAGATGGCTCTCACTACTTGAAAGTTCTAATGAATGATCATTCTGTTAAGCTTAAGGCCTTTCATTGTTCTTGAATGGTTGATGTTTTCGGATGTTTTGTGAATTGCTTCAAGGAATGCCATTTGAATGAACTGCTTATATGTTGTGGTGGGTTCCTGGGTCATGCAGGAACCATGGGAATGTTTTTGGGCAATGATGGGAATGTTGGATTGTCCAGAATAGCAGCCGAGCTGCTTTCCCAACTTGAACCTGACAAAGGAGGGAGCCATGCCTTTCTTTCCAATGTATATGCTGCCAGTGGATACTGGGAAAAAATTATGATGGCAAGAAAATGTTTGAAGGATAGTGAAGTGCAAAGAAAAAGATGGGTTGTAGTTGGATCTTGGGTAAAAATTCATGCTTTGTTATTGGAGAAGGGCGACATTAGATAATTTATGGATGTCTATTCTCGGATGCCTAGAATAAGTCAGAAGGATTTTACCATGAGATGAGAAGATTTTCTTCATTAGATCAACATACAATGTGATTTGTATGATCATGTTCATGGCTGCCAAAAGGAGGAGCTGCTTAAACACCACAATGAGAAGTTGACCCTTGCATTTGGTTTGACTGGCATGCCTCCAATTATACCAATTACAATGTTCATGAACCTTAGGATCTGTGGAGGCTGCTATTCTTTCGTGAAGATTGCATCCCATATGACTGAATGTCTAGTCATTGTCAGAGATATGAATAGATTTCACCATTTTAACTTTTTAAGGATTGCTCATGTTCTTGTGGGGACTCCTGGTGATTGAGGACTGAATGATGAATAGCAATCATCCTCGAGTGGTACTCTCCTCATGCAGCAAATTATTGTCCTTTGAGTAGTGGTATTGCTGCTCTAAAGATCTATGTCAGGACTTATTTTGATGGATTTGTCATCCAAGTCAACAATGTCATGCTGCTGGCCCCATCGGTGTGATATCAGCACTATCAACTGAACTGTGCATAGCAAATGGAAGCACAGGTGTGGGTCCTTGATCGCCTGAACAGATTGAAAATGACCTACAGAACTACTATATCTTAAACAGTAGCTGTGTCATACATCATAGGCCAATGATTTGTTAACTATGCAAGATATGCAATTGTAGAAATTAATATACATGGGAAATTGATTTGAACCTCTGAGGAACTGTTCAGTGTTACTTGTGGGGCACTACTTGTGTACTGCTCTAAATTACTGACAAGTGCACCAATCAATGCATAATTTGGATAACTCCCTTACGATTCCATTCTAATCATTATTTCCATTCCAAAAATGACGAGCATTCCATTCTCCACTCCTCAGGTGCTGCTCCTCCTGAATGCTTTGCAATTTGTTAACACTTGTTATATTTTTTGTACTGTATTTTGTTTTACATGTTGCAACACACATCATTTTTGTTGGAATTTTTTTGGTATTGACTTGCTAATGTAGTTCTTTTATCCATAATGATTATAGCTTCATTTCTTGATTCATCTCTACCATACACAACTAGCAACCAAAATTTTCCCAAAGATTTATTACATGCTTGGACATTTGTAGTTCCTTTTCTCAACAGTCTTGTCAATATCTGGGCTTGACCTTGACGCGCTGGGCTAGCTGCATCTTTGTCTCTCTCCCTCTGTTCCTTCTGAACCTCCTCTCCCTGTTTTTCCTCCTTATGCATAAACTGTACATAACTTTGATTCTTCTTTAATGAAATAGCAGAGCTCCTCCCTATTTCTAAAAGAAAACATCTGGGCTTGGCACCAGCTTGCTAAGGAATAAGGTATAGAATATATTGAAATAATGCTAGACAAATGTTGAACACATTTTGATTATATAATTACAGCCAGCTGTTTCCTCTTTGCAGACACGTCCTTTTTTAATTAGGAAAGAAACTGCTGCTAAATTCTCAGTTTTTCCTTTTTGGAAAATCTAGTCACTTTCATTGCTCACAGAAAAAAATATTATTCTTATTAACAAATCCTTTTCATGATTGTGATCAAGTATTCTAGGATGTTGCTTTTTTGAGGGATTAAAGCATCCTTATCTGCATTCAATTTATTCTCTTTGTACAGTAATATGTCACAACAGAAAATATCATATCAATACAGCTTAGATGTTTGTCCTTGTTTTTTGTTACCATTAACACCTTAGAATTTTTTTTATATCAAAAACTTAAAAGGTATTCATAGTTTCCACATCATAGTACAGCCTGCAGACATGTGGTAGGCGCTTACAGAGTGCTCCATTGGTCCACCATCTGCGCATGCCACATCTGTTTCTCAAGGGGAAGTACTGTTTGTGTCCAAAAGCTGGCGTCTAGAACCACTTGCTGGCACTGAGGAAAACGGCAAACAATACATATGAGAGGTGGCCATTCATCTGGGTAGCCGTTCTATGTGGACCATGCTTGTTCATGGGCCTCGTGAAGGCAGTGACCTCTTGGAAAGCAAGGGGGTCAAGTGGCTGATGCCTGATGAGTGTATCATCCATGGCCTGATGGCCAGCAATTTGTAGGTCCGGCCTGAGTTGGTCCCCCTGTACCCCCAGTTTGTGGGCCATTTGCCTGGGGATCATTCACTCATTTCATGCATCCTTATCTTAGGTGTCTGATCAACCTTGTGGTGGTTACCTCTGATGCTGGCCTGCTTGGTTTCACGCAAGTAATACAAGTTAGGCTACTGCTTGTTTCTTTGGTGGAGTTTATAAGCCTGTCATAAAAATTTAGCCTCCTACCCCACTTGCCATGAACTCATTTTCTAGCCAAGTTTAAGTTTTGTCACAAGTGTGTCACTCTGTTTCTGAGCATCACAAAAACTGTAGCTTGCCACTCTTGTGAAAAGTGTGGCAAAATATGATAACAACCCACCAGGTCAGATTCATCATGCATGGCATTCATTGTGTGTTCATGTTTTGCCTTCCTTTTTCCTTTGTAGTCCCTGCTGAAAGACTGCAGATTTAGACGGTACATTTCAATGATTCCGTCTTACATGGATGATGCAATTAATTTGTACTTTGTAGTTGCACCCTTTGATAATTCCTTTTCCTCGGTATGGGTTACACGGAGCAATTGAGAGTCCACTTTATCATTATGGCACTCACATGACCATTTGCACTAATGCTGAGATAAATTATTTGGTGTTCAAAAGTGTTAATCATGTACAACCCTGGGATAAGGTTCATCTTTTGTCATCAGGGAAAGCTCCCCCCTGCACATGGCTCGTGTTCTAGCGAGCAGACAGGAAATCTTGCTGTTGATATGGTAGTTAACCTGGTAGTTTAATCATCATACCACAGTTGATGCAAGTCCCATTCAGATGAATCTGAAACCTGCACACTCATTATTTTCTGCCCTAATCAATTGATTACCCTAGGATTTTGTTTTTAATACTGTCTCAGTATCCTACATACACTGCACATAGCAAGACCTACTCCCCAGCAACTTGCTATCGCGCGGTCTTTACAACAAGTGCTTACACCATATTTGGTGACCTAGGTGCTTAGGCTTTTGATCTAGATTCTCCAGGCACTTTGTTTGGGCTTTGGCGTGTTTCAAAAGATGACACTACAGTAAATTCTCTTACAGCTAGCTAGCTTTGGCTTGTGCTCTCTTTTGAACTGAAAAGCTGCCGTGGATTAGAGTCTAAAGAAGTTGTCTTTTAAGGTGTTTAAAGAAGCTAAAAGGCTTGTTGTTTAACCTTGTTTTTGAGAGCGTCGGGAAGAAACACTAAGATCTTAAAGAAACTACAAACTGCTGCATGTAAAATAAATAAATACCCTACGTAGATTATAAGCTGAAAAGAACAGGGTGGGGAGCAGACGGCGTCAGTCTAGTTTGGTCATGTTTCTCTAGGCATCTGCTTTGAAGCATTGACTGGCCAGAATAATGGCATGTTGTTAGCCTCGTACAGGCTTTCTTACATATAGGCAACAAAAGCAGGAGACAGGTTCTCCATTTTTCTTTTATTATACATGCTGTGAGGAATCTTGGTGGTTATTGGAGTTTAGTGAGACCTTTTGTGTCTGACCCTGCTTCTTATTAGACCATCAGCTTAGCCAGCCTTTTCTTAGTATCCTATTAGGGAAAACTGAGCCCACTTGCACACACTCATCTTTTGTTGAGAGGAGAGAGCTGGGCCTTTCCCTTCCCTGAGGGAACAAAAGGGGAGACCGGCCCAGAAAAGATCAAGACATGAAAATCCCCAGGTGTCGGCATCTCCAGTGGCACATCATTTCTTTAATGCTGGGCATTTGTAGGAAGATCTTTCCTTTGCATAACATTTTGACATTGACGCCCTACTAGTGGCTTGCATTTAAAACATCACCACTGTAATAAATATGCTTAAACAAGGTGGAATCAAGTGTGGAACACATCGCACATAAACCTATTGAATTGATTGCAAGAAGTGAAAGCAATGCACTAGCAAACATTTGTTTTTCAGAGCATTTTGGACTAGCAGGGGTTGATTGCGCGAGCTCTGGAACAGTGGGGGATGGAGGAGGGGAGGGAACAAAATCCCCATGGGATATTGCTTTGTTTCTTGAGGAGGCAGGAGGAGTGGATTACATCAACTTCAGAGTTCCTTACTTGGGCCCATGCATGCAGATGCAGGTACAGATGACACATACATACACATCTCTGTCTAGCTCTCTCCCTCTCTCTCTCTCTCTCTCTCTCACCTTCTTTTCAATCTGATGTTTCCTGAAACCTCCCCACCATGCCTGCGGCCAGGGCACCGTACAGTGAATAGGGTTTCTGGAAGACAAGAAGATTGAAAAAAAAACCCCAGAAAAGTGCACTCTGGGGGTTGATGGAAGATTGCCCGGGAAACAAGGGATCTCCCCACTTGCTTCCTTCTCCTTCCTCGGGTCAATTCAGACATGTCACTTAGTGCAGGCAGAGTAGTGGTGGTACGTAGTAACTAGTTTCACTGTTGGTAGTTAGGATCTTGCAAGCATGGCCTCAGATCTCCCCCTCATCGTCATCTTATGAACTGTTCCTGTCAAGTTCAGTTCTGATTCGTTAGCCCAGAGAAAAAAAAATGTTCTTGATGGTTGATGCATGCATGCATGCATGTTTCTAAAAATTCAATCATGCTGCAATGATACTGACCAGTTGCTGGGCACTGGAGACATGGCGGCGTAGGGGCTCTGTTACATGTGGCCGTACAACGCTGCTGCGGTGGGTGTCTCTGCCTCCTCCGGCTCTGGCCCGCAGTCGAGGTTCACGCCGAACAGCCTGAGCCGCCGCGACGGCGCCGCCGCCGCCGCCGCGCCGCAGCTTCCGGCATCCGTGTCCCACTGAGGAGAGGGAGACTCTCCTGCAGCTGCAAGCTCACCAGGAAATGGTGTGTTAGCTAGAGCCTAGAGGTATGAGATGATTTCTTGCTTCATTTTTGTTCTTCATTTCGTTCTTGATTTGTTGTGGTTTTTATTTACCTGCATGCCGATGCATGTCGCCGTGATCATGGTCTACCGAGGGGCGGTAGGCGTAGGAGTTGGCGGGGCTGGTAGGGTACGAGCCCGCCGACGTGCTGTAGCACATCGGGCTCCAGGGCTGCTGCTCGCCGGCATTCTGTCCGGCAGCCGGCACGCGCACGGCGGGCGGCGGCGGCGCCGCCGCCGGCGCGGGGCCGTCACCGCGGCGCCGGCAGCCGATGAAGAGGCGGTGGCCGGCTCCGAGGCCGCGCACCCTCTCGAAGTGCACGACGTCGCCGGCGTCGAGGCGCTTCTCCTTGACGTAGCGGCTCCAGCCCTTGGTGAGCACGTAGCTCTGGCTGCTCGTCCAGTACGAGTAGCGGAACCGCCACGGCTTGCCGGCCTCGTCCTCGAAACACAGCAGCAGGCCCTTCTCCCCGTCGCCGCCGCCGAGGGGGAAGTACCTCTCGGCGTGCTGCTTGGGGATCACCAGCCGGTTGAGCTTGCCCACGTCGCTCGGCGTCAGGGGCTTCTCGAACAGGTGCTCCTTCTCGTGGTGCTGGTGGTAGTGCAGGTTGGTGTACATGGCTACCCCCCAAGGCCATGCATGGGGGTGAGCTTGGGAGAGAGGGTTCATGGCCATCTTTCAGGAGGAAAGCAAGAGCTGGATGGAAGGGTGGAAGGAAGGAACAAACAAGCAAGAGCTGGAGCTAGTGCTAGTGGAGAGGAGAGCAGCAGCAGTGGTGACTGATGATGGTGTGTAGTGTAGAGAACCATGCAGATGTCTAGGCCGGGCATTTATAGCCTACCAAGGAGCTGGAGCTTCTGCCTTTGGGAGTATTAATATTCATATTCATATTAATATTTCCATGGCAGCTAGTACATGGTGGCTTTAGTGCATTTGATCTTGGGGCAGAGATGGGGTATTTTAACCTAGGTAGACAGGAAGAATCAAACTGAAGGACTTCAAACCTCAAAGCTGAGGTAAGAACATGTAGTAGCTTCAGCTCAGTCTCAGCGTAGCTGCTGATGAGGAATGATCAGGTGGTGGTACTTCAAAGTTGGTGCCTGGCCACTGTGGCCTAATCACAGCCACCCAGGAGGTGGAGTAGAAGCAGGGCCCTACCACTGCTCTCCATGTGCGCCGGTGGTTGGAGCCTATGTGTAACCACTGTCATTAGCTCCCCAATCTACTAACCTGTGTAGATCAGGCCCAGGTTAATTCCTGTTTCCATCTGCTTTGGAGCTGAGCTACCAGTGTGGACTGTGGAGTAATAATGGCTGTGCATTTGGAGCTGAACATAGCAAGTGACCTATGGATCGCTAGATAGATCATCACTCATCAGCCAGAGGAGATTGGATTGATGGATGATTGGTGGACAGTTTATACCTGTGGTCCGCTTGGAATAGCTGGTAGGCAATTACTTGTTCAGGGTACTGGCCTCATGGGATGTGACATTTGAGGCGTATGGGCTGTGTGATTTTAATTATCGTGCATGCATGCACTATCATGTATCTGCTAGTACAAGGCCATTTCTTTGATCTCAGATTCAACACAATCAAAGGGCTCTGCCAGGCCTGTCCCATTGAATGTGTGGCTGACCACCTAACAGGGCAAGACTTCCAAGTAACCAAGAGCTGTTCTTGGTTGGATTCTTACACAAAGAATTGAATTGTATGTAAGATAGTCGAGTTGCTGTCATTCAGGCTGCCATCGGTGTAGGACAACCTGCCTCTCCTCAGGACGCTAGCTGGGGGTACTGGACTTGCATGGGAGTGAAACCACTGGCCATTACTTTATCAGTTCTCTATCCCTTTTGTGTTAGTGACATGAACCCTTTGTAGATTAGTGGCTCCATCTCTTAATTATGTCATCTTAGCATGCATGAGGCGTTTGGGGAGCACGTATTGCTGCTGGAGGATTGGAATGCAGGGCACCAGATGATCTGTTCGTCATATTTCTTAATTGGCAGATCTGTATCAGATTCCGTAGAATATTAAGGACAAAATCTGCGATGTCGCTTTGCTTGCTTCTTTGGAGACAGGTATTCTATCACATGGTTTTGAAGGCAGCAGCTGCGGTTAGATTCATTGTGTGCTGACTAATACATGATTATGTTAAGTATTATTCAGCTTGTCAACCTTTGGAGAAACCGGAGGGGCCATGAGGGGTCATTTTTATGTTAGCACCCTGTCGAGAATCCAATCATATATAATGGCGATTATACGGATCTGAAAAAAATAATCTTTGCGTTTGTTTCATTGCATGGTTGTTGCTGACATTAGATCGCTTGTCCATACTCTGCTAATCATAATTGTTTTTCCCCCCTTTCTATTTTTGCTTAATTATTGCTGCTAATCCTGCACCACAGAAAATTGGACTATGTGATTATAATCTCACGTGGCCTTGTCATTGCCTGTCCAGCTTTGTGTTCATGGGGCTTCAAGTTCCCAAACGCCAGGATCAAGATTGGACCTGCACAGAGATCCCCCTTCTCCGATTTCCAACAAGTTCATGAATCAGGTGATAAGATTTTTGTCCCCAATTTCTTCTTCACTGTTGCGTGTACACCTCCCAGCCCTCATAGTTACTCCTATTTGATGCAAATCCCCATAAATTGTTCTGGTGTTGTTTTCTCTGTGCACGCACACAGATATGTGCAATAAAGAAAAGTGAGGCTCACGTTGCTACAAGTACTGCAAAAAGGAGTATCTATACATAATGGCGTACATAAGCTTGATTAATCTACAAGTCCTACGTTTAGCATCTCTTGGGGTACGAAGCATGCACAATTAAGTTCAAGTTGCTCTATTAAGTTTAGTATTGTTGTCAAGAAAAGCCGTGAAGACTACTCGATTGCAGCTGCATGCAAATGATGGGCCCTCAAATGTAAAAGTTGAATAGGTGCATGGATCTATGGAGTGTAAGATTCTTGAGAAAAAAAATCAATATCTTGTGAGAAAAAATTGAAATAAAAAAACTCAGTGTGTAATAATTCCGGATCATAAATTGGGTTTACTGTCAGTGACCATAGTTAAAGGTAGACACTCTTATTATTATTGACAATTGCAGCCCAAACTTTGGTCAAGAATCAGGAAACAATCTAGTACACGTACCTCTAGCTTGATTTTATTGCCTATTTGTTAATGGAGCGGCAGAATGTACGATGCTGTAACTACAATATTAGTGCACACGCAGTCGCTACGCTGGAACAGTGCATGCACTGGCTCTGAATTTTTGACCAAGTGTGCATCATATTTAAACATGGCCATGCATGCATGATCGAGTAGGGAGCCACGCAGCGGGTCCTTTATTTTTTTCTGGACTCAATCATGCAGCTCACCTGCCCAACCTTTTGATCAACGCATGGCTTTCTCCATGCACATGAATGAACTGGTATCCTATGGGATTGAATACAGGGATAACCCAAGATAAGGGTAACACATGCATGCTAATGCTCCTGGTTTTGTTATTCTCGTTGTCTCAGTTCCTTTCCACAAGGCCATGCATGTTTTGCCAACTTCGTGCATATAAAGGCCTTACGGCATGTTACTCTCATCCACTCGCATATACGTGCGTGCATGCCTCCTCCAATCTCCTTAGCCAGCCCACAACTAAACCCAACGCTAGCTAAAATCACATTTTGTAAAAAAAATTATCTGTCCAAGCTAAATTTATGTTTAGGGTCTTTGGGTGTTGGGACCATGTATATATACTAGTAAGTAAAGCGCGTAGCGCGCTCCTGACGATCTATGGTTAAGCTAAAAGGAATAAGAGGGGGAGAAAAAGAGAAAAGAAACAATATTTGTAAGAACTCATAAAAGGGAAAAGAGTAAAGAAACAATATTCAAATATTTCAATTGTTTGGAATATTAGAGAATTTACAATTTATTATAGAGGGGGTTTAAAAGGAGCAAAGCATCAATATTTGTTAAAAATTATACGAGGAGAAAAGAGCATAGAAACATTATAAATTTTCTATTGTTCGGAATTTTAAAAATTCTCCAATTTTTTTATGGATTTTTGCGATCGAGCTTTTTGGTCCTAGCGTGTTTCCGTTTTCGGTTGAGCTTTTTAGCATCGGTTTAGCGTGGTTAGCTAACCATCACATAAAAACTATGTGGTGTGTGGTGCTAGGACTAGAAAGGTTTGAAGCACAGTTTTATAAAACCTACATTTTTTTGCCAAGAAGCCAAGGTTTAGAGTCTAGATTTTTTTCGATGAGAAACCATGGTCCAATCATTTTCTCTCTCAGTTTTCCGTGTGTTTTCTGACCTGTTTTTCCATTTAACCGACCGAATAGGGTAGCGGTTCTGCATGTGGATCTAACGGCTTCAAAAAGCCGTTTGAGTGGCATGTTACTCTCCCCATTCACAATTCACAAATACATTACACATGCCTCCATGGCCGCAATTATACTCAATGCTAGAATCTTGCGCTTGCACAACCGTTGGGCTCATTTTGTAAAACCGCATCTGGTCAGTCCAAGCTTTTATATTATGGCCATTGGGAATTTCGGGACCATGCATCAGCATGCATGCATGGTGTGTGCGTGCAGCTACCATTTCTTGCTGCAGTTGTTGTTTATATGCGAGGCCTGCCTAAGTTTCTGTAGCATGCAGACGCAAGTGTTTGAGATCTTTTGGGCAGATCTTCGTGCGCGGCGTGGGAATGCGCAAAGGAGAGGCGCAGGTGATCCCAAACTGGAGCTTTTGTTCCGCACCAGAAGACTGACGTGATGGCGATCGAAGGCGATGATGATAGATGATCCATGGGGAGAGAAGGAAAAAAAACTGGTATGTGCTTCAGATGCCTTTCCACCCCTGCAGGCCCTGCATTGCTGTCATGTTAGTACCCTCCTTTCTGTCACCGCAAGGAGGGCTTTTGTGAGGCCACGAGACAAAGTGGAGGCAACCCCCCATCACCATGAGACAGAAGAGAAGAGAGAGAGAGAGAGGGAGGGGGAAATATATGGCACTGTGATGACCGATGAGACTCTAGGGGGAGAGAAATCTGAGAGGAATGGAGCCAGCAGCATGAGTGACCCGTGTGAGCAGTGTCCGGATGCATCGTGCTGCATGACGATGTGATGTCCGGAGGAGAGCACGCCCAAAGCCCATGGGGGGATTGGGGGAGCTGAACATATGAATGCGCGCGTGTGTGGGGTTATCTTTGATTCTCCGATCTAGTTTTTTTTTTTTCGTTGTAGTTCAAAAATTAATGATCTTTAAAAAAGTCTAAAAAGGTTAAACGCTGAATGGTCTTTACAAAAAAACGAAAATTTAAATAGAAACAGAACTAAACTAATACAAGGAATAAAGAGGATCTGTTGGGTTTTTTTTTTAGTAAAGGGGCAGAAGAACTGCCTTTGCATTGATCAAAAGTGGAAAGAGTACAGAGGGTACAGTGTGGAAAGAGGGTCTGTTAGGTAATTGGGTTCTTTAACATCTCTCTCTTTTTATTAGAAAGACGGTGAGCAGTTGCTCATTAATTGGTACATATCTAGCAAAAAAAAAAAAGGTTACACATATCCATAACAGGAAAAAAATGCTAATCATGAGTCTAATATAGAGGTAGTGAATATATATGGTTTGAAACGTTAGAATTTTTTTTCCTCACTCATATGAGAATTATTCCGTTCAGTTTCTTTATAGAAAAGAGGAAATGAACTGTTTCATTCGTATGAAGTTTGAGTAAAATATCGCATGAAATTCCTGCGTTTCAAACATGCTCGTAATCTCTCGACTCCTTTTTAAATTTCCTTTTCATTCTGCTTAAACCTATTTTGAGTCAACCTGCTGCGATGGAGGGATGTATTTTGCAGGCAGCACGTACTAATTCATGGCCCATACACAAGGAATTAGCTGTGGCATGCAGAACAGCAGAAGCACGGAAGAGTCAGCAGCACAGGCAGCACGTCCTGGACCCCTGGTAGAAGCTGCAGGTGAAAGCAGGCAATAATTAAGCAGATCAAGGAATATAATATTCATTGAGCTGCTCATTAAGAGACATAATTTCGTCATCGTCATCCATCTAGATCTAGCTCGCATGCAGGACCCAATATATGATGCATCCAGGCAGTGATGGAGCATGCAAGCAGCAGCAAGCAGCCATGCACAGCTCATCTCATCAGCCGCATGCAGCAGCAACAGCAGCAGCAGCTAGCTGGGCACGCGAGATGGACCTGGCCGCTGCTCTCACGCCGGCCGGCACGCCGCCGCGGGCCCCGCCGCCCGGCCTTGCCGCCGGCGAGCTACGTGCCGCGCTCCTGCCGGGGGTCCCCTCCCCTCGACCCCCCTAGCTACGCATGGCTAGCTGCCGGGCATGCGTGAACAGTGGCGATGGATCAACGTACGTATGTACGTACTTGACCCAAAGTGCCATGAATGATGGCGACGACGTACGTACGTACGTACACGGCCACTGTGTATCTTCGTCGTCAACCTGCAGTCATGCATGCCTAGCTCTGAACCTGCAGGAATGTTAGTGTTGCTCTCGCAGTACGTACGCCTGGGCTTCATCTCCTCTGAATTCAGCTGATTTTTTCTTATGTAACCACTGCTAGTGAGTAGTGACTACACAAATGTGGACTAGTGAAGCAATGAGTACTGGAAAGCGAATGAATGTGCATGAATATGAATGCTCATACAGCCGTACAAACAGGATCGCATAGTAGATTTCTGGTGTACTAAATTAACTGCCATGCAGTACTGTAGCTACTGTTCTTTGTAGTGAATTACCGGTGTGTGATTGATGCAATGATCGATATGACCACCCTGGGCGTCTACCTGGGCTTCCTAGACCTTGATCAAAGGATGGAGATCCTCTGATATGGTGGCCTGGTGGGGTGATACCACGCTATGCTTCACCAATATATTATTATATATGTATCAACCCTGTCATTGCTGGAATTTTTCTGATGGATGACCTAGGCATTCATAAACCAGCGTCCACAGTTAAAACTGTAAAATAAAGTACGTAAAGTTAAAAAAAATAGAGGCACGGATGAAGTACGTAAAGTGTGCTGTGAACAGCGTTATAGAGCGTGCATTTAGAGTTGCAAAGCATCCACATCTATCACTCTATTCCTCTACTCTATCATTCTCTCATATATTTTTTTACACTTTATACTACCCTAAAAAAGCTTTTTTTTTTTTTTTCTATCAGCCACTCTATTTAAAACTACGGTATTTTCGACTAACCGCTACGGTGTAAATACCACGAGATGCATCATCGCCGTCGTCGTCATCATATCCAAATGTTTGGACGTGTCAGGCTGTCAGCTGCAGCGTCGCACTGCTCGCGCCGGCTGAAGCCGCCCAATGAGCTGTTTTTATGCTACAGTACATAAAACGCCCGATGAACGGGCGATTTTTACCGGGCCTACGCCCAGAGCCGTTGCAGGTATTAAACGCCCGCTGGTTAAGCGTTATTAGCTGTGCAGGTCTATAAGCGCCCGTTGAATGGGCGATTCATAAATACCGCCCATTCAGCGGACGCCACGCGGCTATTTTTTTAATTTTATTAAACAGGAAATTATTTTATTATTTTCGAATTAAATTGATGCTACTACAGTAATAAATTCCATGGCCCATGGTCCCTAGTAACTGGGCCCCCTCTCTCCCCCTCTCTCTCTCTATGTAAAGCTTATCTATCTCTTCTCTAATGTCAGATAGCCATGTGTTGCAGAAAATAAAAGTCACATGGCTCGTGAAAAAGGTCATTCAGTGTGCCGCTGGGCCCTACCTTAATAGAGTGAGGTTAATCATTCGCTTAGCTAATTGCCTCCTTGTTTCGTTCGATGACTCGTCGAAGAGATCATGTTGGCCCGGGCACTTCTCGACTGTAAAACATCATTTTTATTTGTCTATCACGAGGGCATTTCCAAAGGTACCCGGCCATAAGAAATATACATTACTACCGTTTTATCTATATAGAGGAGGGGAGGTAATTTTATCTGCATGCAGCTCCTAACAAGGGTATATATACTATAACGAAATCAATACATGCAAACAAGGGTATATAATCCTATGTTAATTTCATAGTGTATTTATAGCTAGCTAGTACTTAGCGGAAACCCTCCTCAGATTCACACGCTGGGCATCTCCAACCATGCCTGCCTTAGCTAGTGCAGAAACTATTTAGCAATTATTTACACATCCTTTTCACTATTTATCAATATTTTTCTCTCTTCTATTTTATTTGCTATAGTACTAGGCTAACTCAACTTAAGTCCCATTGGACATGCCCTTTAGTGAAAGCAACGTGCGGCCTAGACACCGTAGTAAACTTCAATTAGAAACTCAACACTTAAACTGAGGTGAAAACTTTGGGAGTGTAGTACAACTGTATTGCCTTTCTTTTCAAGATTGATGACTAGGCCAAGTAGAATAGCTTCTCTAAAAAGTACAGCATGGCGGCTGCGAGGCATGACAGAGTTCTCTCTAGTGGTGTGGCACTCATTAGGTAGGTGTGGCAAGGAGCTTAGGAAAAAGATAAGACTTTATACCCTTTTTTATTCTCTATTTTGGCTTAGTTTTTTTATAGTTGAAAAAGTTAAAAACCTTTTAAAAGAGGTATGTAAAGGAAAAACAAATTAGTAAAAAAAATATTACATTAAATGGTCTATATAAAATAATAAAATTTTCAAACCGAAGTAAAACTAAACTAAAACGAACAATAAAAAAAAACCTTATACCTCAAATTGAGTAAGCGATGGAGAAGATTTGCACCTCTGTGTATCAAGAATTCAAGACCATTGCATCCCTAATGCTAGCTTCAAACTTGATCTTAGTATTATCCATAACACAAAGTTTTACTATTTATGAACCTAAATACACTATTCGTAGTTGTGTGTGCGTGGCATTGGGGATCCACGAGTCTAGGTTCTCTTTTGTACGTGGCGGGAATTTGCACTGAATATTGTGCCATCGCAACAGAAAGATGTATGTTTGATGTGCCGTCAGTATCCGTTGTAGTCTAGCTGGTTAGGATACTCGGCTCTCACCCGAGAGACCCGGGTTCGAGTCCCGGCAACGGAATTTTTTTTGCCTTGCGAAAGGACGGCGTATTTTTTTATTTTTTTGGTTCTGACAATGATCGTCTTGTGCTAAATCTGCCATTCTGCACAACTTGTTGGTCCTCGTGGACTGCACATACAAGGCAACGAGTACTAGATTACCAGTATTCCCTAATCCTATTTTTTAAAAATTAATTTTGGTTGTTTTGAAATTCATTTGATTTTTTTGCCTAATTTCAAATGCTGAACTTCGGAGTTCATCATATGAGGCCCTGAAGATGAATACAAGTGTATTTAACCCTTTCGAGAAAAACGATTTTTTTTCCTGATTCAACTTGCATTTTGTTAAAAAAAAAAGTTTACTTGTGCAGTTGTGCTCTATTTTCCTTATGAAGTCCCACGATCTGATTCAATTTGCACTTTGTTGGAGTTTCTTTTTACTGGAATGAACAGGGCGCAAGCTCTCTTTATTTTATTTGCTCCCAGTGCGATGACTTACGGTCGTTTCTTGACACATTCTTCAACATGCTAAAATGCTTCGAGTGCCTCAAACAATAAAATCAGGGTCTCAATCGGCGGTGGTTTATAGTTGTGAAACCAAACAGTCCATCAGTAATCTCTCTCAAAAAAGGAAAGCATTCTTATTGGTGAAAAATACGTGATATATTCAGTATTATGTGTTCTTTCAGAAATGGCATTGCGCAGGGTACATGAGTGCACTATTATTAGTGCCAAGAGCAACTTATTCTCGGTGAATGTTCATGGTTTACAGCAGAAGCAGACGGACAGACGGGAGTGTGGTAATCAGCTTTTGTTCTGAGACTCTTCGACGCTCCTTCGTAGCACTGATATAACCTCTCCTGGGTCAGCAGCTCCAAATATGGAGCTCCCAGCGACAATGCAGTTGGCACCAGCGGATGCGGCCGCATCAATGGTGGAAGGGCCCAGACCACCATCAACCTAAGAAGAGAATTAAATTTTCAGGAAACTTAAACATGGTGAGTAAAATGCCCATGGGTGCCTGCACATGCAAGGCAGTGAGTGTACTTAGTTAGAAATGCGTTATTACTCTGTACCTCGATATCAAGGGAAGGGTACTTCTTTCTCAGTGTACGCACCTACGTATCCAGATTTCAGGAAGTGGTCAGAACTGTCTGAAACAGACTGAAGTTCTAGGGCAAGGTAGATGGCACGAGGCAACAATACCTTATCCATCATTTCTGGCATGAACTTCTGGCCACCAAAGCCAGGCTCTACTGTCATCACAAGGACCAATTCTACAGGGTTTTCAGCTTCCACCTGTAAAATCAATTATAACTAGAACTGTTGATGGCTTCATAAATCCCATAATATCATGATGGCTTCAAAATCAGTCAATGAAGAAGGAAATATGATTATAATTTACAAGTCAGCAATAACACTGAGAAAATATACAACAAGAACAAACTTGAGATCAGCTGATCAATTATTAATTGTTGAATGGTGTAGTGCATACAACAATGAACATTAGTACACAAATCAACTTATAATGAATTAATGGGTTTACATTCCAAAGTCCATGAGGTATAAACCCTGTATATTGAAACTCAGATGACAGCTAGAAATAAAATTAATTGTACCAAGTTGAAAGTAAATTGCATATAAGCTTACTTCTTACAGTATCAGTTATCAATAAGAAATGTGAAAACAAAAGGCATTTCTCCCATGATCATGAACACAGTGTGAAATTTTGTATTGCCATGATAGCCAGCTAAGTTGTATTGAGTGCTTGAAGAAGTTACCAGGGGAAAAACTTCCTCCACAGGAGTACCTGGCCTCAATGATACACCAGGCCGCATACCCTTTGCTTTAATGCTTTGGATAAGATCTTGCCAATTATCTGCGCCAAAATGTTCCATAAAACAAGTAGACAAGTAGACAACAAAAACCAAGAACCATTTGCTAACCAATGTGTATTTACCTCTGGTTACTTCTATATGGAATGTGAATCCTGAGGCACCAGCCTTTCCCAATGGTTCTACATAATCTGAAGGATTTGTGACCATGAGATGGCAGTCCAAATATGCCCTAGAAAATCAAAAATAGCTAGCATCATTAGGTCCATATAGGAGCAGAAACCATCAATATATAAATATAAAGCAATGAAGGTCACCATACTTTGTGTGCTTCCTCAAGCTCTGAATCACTGGAGATCCAATAGTTAGATTAGGAACGAAGTGCCTGAGTATGCAAACAGCCAGCAAAGTTATACGGAAATTATGACAAGATAGCTTATTTTCACAAATGATATATTGTCAGATTTCCAACAAAATGAATGCCTTGTTCATCAAACTAAACAATCAGAAGAAAATACATCATTCTTGAACAAGACATTTGTATTACAAGTGCATTTTTCAATCTGAGAGTCGCGGAAAGATATTCACGAGAACATGCACACATAAGAAAATATGTATGATCCTCTTGATAATAAAAAACAACATGTTTCCTATGCTAAGACTGCTATTAGTGCAGGTGTCACACTTGCATGCTAATAAGTTTCTATGAATGATGTCGTCCAGTCCACAAAACCAACATTTCACAATTTAGAAAAAAAATACTTATTTGCTCTAATTTGTGCTCAATGAGTGCTGATGCCAATCCAAGCATATAGGGGCAAAACCATACTGATTGGCAGGTTGGAAACTGATGCTTACATATAGCTTTATTTTTCAGGTGTAACTTGCAAATACCCCTAGTGCTTTTTCCAAAGAAATACATCCCTGGCTTACAAGTCGGCCAAATGCAATAGTACTGTGTATGATACAAAAAATTTGGGTTTTCTTGAAATAATCCATGATTTACCACTGAAAGATGTGCATTATATTTTCAGGTTGGTACATGTGATGTACATATGGTCATCAGACATTCAGGATTTCCCCCCTTTTTATACAATTTTTGGATCCCAAACATGCTTCTTAGTTGCCAGATAAGAATAGGAGCTCCTTTTTTGTTTTTAAGAAATGATAGGAGCTCTTTGTTAGATCTCACTAAAATTTGGATGAGAAATTCTGATAAGGTGTCTGAAATAATCAAAAAGTAGACAAAAATTGAACATGAAGGTTGTCCATGGGTAAAAAAAAAACATTGACCATTCTGAGCAGGCAATGTACCATAGACATGTAATTAAGTATACACTATAATCCAAAGCCTTGAAAATTAAAGTAAACAACCCACAGGCTGCCATGTTAACAGCTCCGAATGGGGAAATGTGCCATCAGGCTCCATAACCGTTCAGCACCAGACCAAAACCGATCTGTATATCCACAGCTGAAAGTAGAGAACAAAAACTCACCCATCCTGCAAAGTGGAATAGGAAAAGATCAGCACAAAACAAATGGATTTTTAATCTAGACTATTTAATAATTAATACTTGCAACTTGCAGGCCCCATGGAACCGAAAAGGAACTGAAACACAATCACTGAAAGCAACAAATGAAATTGGTATCATAAGCACATATCAAGCAGGTCACCAAGGACAAAAGAGGTTCTTTTTTCCCTTTCAGAATTGGACAAAAGATGTCTTTCGGTAAGAACAAGCAAACCTGCAGTATAGCACGATGTAATTCTTATGCACCTCTCTAAGGCGCCCCAAAATGTCGCAGAAGTGGCCCTTGATGGTCACCGTAGTAGAGTTTTCACTATGGCTAATGTGTAGGGCTTGGTGTTAGCGCCTGTTTTTGGCGTTCTCAAGCGCCTTGCGTTGTTGGTTGTAATGTATTCGACTGTCTCCTCTCTTACAGAATGAATGGGCACCTTGCCAATTCTTCAAAATAAAATATTCTTATGCACAGCAGCACTGAGGATTGATGCTCAGTTGAGAGTTCAGACTAGCCTATCAATCAGATATACCCGTAAATCCCAACGAAAGAAAAAAAAAACTCTGATCCAACACGAGGAAACAGCTCAATCCTCTACCCACACGAGGAGTCGCAGACAGTTCGATGCAAACGCTAGCGTCGTGGTGCTTCCGCGAGGATTGAGCGTGGTAAGGAGAAAGGGGGAGGGGAGGGTACCATGATGTCCATGTGGAGCCAGTCGGCGCCGAGGCGGAGCATGCGCTCGGCCTCCGCGGCGAGGTTGGCGAAGTCTGACGACAGCATCGACGGCGCTATCTTCGCCGGCGCCGCCATGCCCCCTGCTCCTGCTTCCGGTTGGTGGTGGCGCCCGGCGCTAGGTGGCCGTCGTGGGGGGAGGAGGCGTCGGCGACGGCGACGGCGGCGCTCGCCTCTCGGGGAGGAGGGGGGAGTTGTTGGAGCCGCGGCTGTTGGCAAACGAGGAAATTGCCAATTTGCCAATAGCATCTCTAATAGACTCCCTAGACACATGTCTTGGCTATTTTTAAGATACCGTAGCAAGAAAAACAATTCTAGAAGAGCCCTTATTCCCCCCCTAAATTCTCTCTCGTCTCCCTAAATTTCATACACACCCCCTATTCCTAGGGACTCCCTATGTATTTCCCTATAAATTTAAGTAGTCTTTTACAACTAAGCTTAAATTGTTGGGGCTCCCTATTTTTAAAAAATAGAAGGTGTGTTTTAATGGTTCTCTTAGAGATGCTCTAACCATTGGATCCAAATCCTAGGAATGAAATCGATTTCCTGACCATTTTGCAGATACACGCCCGCCCCTCTCCTATTTTGAAGAAACAACCCTGCTGGACCTCCGCGCTCTTACAACTATCTTCATGTCGATCAGCTTATTCATTCAACTCAACCACTCCAAATATGCTATAAAGCTAGGTTGGGCAACCACCACCCACTTGAGTCAGGCTCTACATCCGCTCGTGGGTGGCTCAAGCTCCTTCTCCAAGAGTGCTAAAGTATGGTAGCCAAATGTCTAAAAAAAGATTGGTCATCTTCGTGTTGGATGCCCTCTTTGTCAATATTAGCGTTGAATAGATAGCCTCATGCGTCATGTTGGCTCAAAATAAGATAGAGAAAAATGATTTTTTGTTTAGTGCTAGTTTTCCCCGATTCAGGTGGTAGCCGGCTAGCATCTAGCCACGGCTAGATGTGACCAAATGGGATAGACTTGAAGGTTGTGGGGGTGGCTAAAAACCGTCTTAAATTATAGCCTAAAATAAATTAGAAATACTTCAAAATAATTAATATATGTGCCCATTTGGTTCTTCGGGGAGAAAAATACGAGTGCCACTTTTCTATATATGCAATTTTCAATTTTCAACTATTTAAAAACATTTTTTGAGAAAAAAGTTATCTAAAATCAGTTTTTAGGCCGAGCAGGGTTTAACTGATCAAGAAGGCCTACTGGATTGTCCGGTTGCTGAAGTCTAGGCCCACGGGCCGGTTCGACATATCACACCTTGGAACTGTGCCCAAATGAGCTGCCTGAGTTCCTGTTAATCCTGCCTAGCAACCTCTCGATTAAGATCACACATAGTAATTAATTGTACTGTTCGAGTTCTTTTTTTTAGAGCAAATTGTTCTAGTTCAATGAACTTTACTTGGAGAGATCCAAGTGGCTAAACTGAAGGAGTGCAACCCATATCAATGGCATGTACTGGAGAAACTTCGATGAATCTATTTTTGCTTATCAATGGCAATACCAAGCGTATCTGCTTGACCTTTTCTAAGCAGGGACAAAATGAAAAGCGACCATAATAAAGATGCTTACTATCTACTCTTGATTCAACACACTTCCACTGTAATTAAGACCCCCGAGAAAAATAGGGATGTCATCTACACTACTCATAATATGTGGAAGTATTGACGTAATTTTATAGTCATTCGATCTGAATGCTACATGAAGAACATAAGCCACATGACGGAACGCAGAGACCTAGGATGTAGAAGATCATAACATGAGCGATTCGACGGATTTGGAGGATGCCCTCTTTGTCAAGATTCGCGTTTAATAGGTAACCTCTTGTGTCAAGATTAGTGCTCAAAATACCTTAGAGAGAAAATTGCTTTTTGTTTACTGCTAGTTTTCCCCAATTCTCTAGTCTAGGTTAGAGATTGACATGTGGCAGCCCGCTAGTAGCTAGCCACATCTAGATCTCTGGATCTAACCAAATGGAATAGGCCCAAAGGTTGTGCAGTCGGTTAAATCCTTTTTAATTTACAGTGTAGAATAAGTTCTTAAGAATAGTCAATACATGTGTCCATTTGGTTCTTCGGAGAGAAAATTATGAGCCATTTTTCTCTATATGAAAATTTCAGTTTTCGACAATTCGAAAAAAAATTTCGAGAAGAAGTTATCTAAAAACAATTTTTGGGTCGAGAAGGGCTTAACAGATCAAGGCCTTCTGGTTCCTGAAACTCTCTTTACCCATGCATGCGCTGAAGGCTAGGCCCACGGGCCGGTTCGACACATCACACCCTGTAACTGTGCCCAAATCAGCTGCTTGCTCATCCTGCTTGGCAACCTCATGATTTAAGATCACACACAGTAATTAATTGTACTGTTCGAGTTCTTTTTTTAGAGCAAATTGTTCTAGTTCAATGAACTTTACTTGGAGAGATCCAAGTGGCTAAACTGAAGGAGTGCAACCCATATCAATGGCATGTACTGGAGAAACTTCGATGAATCTCTCCTCCTAGTTCATCTTTCTTTTGAGAATCAAGATGTCCTAGCTGGCTAGTTCATCTTATTATACATGCAGGGAATCACAGAATCGATCCTAATCTTTTTCCATGCTTCTTGGCATGCACGCACGCTGTGTGAGCTAGCTAGCTAGCTCAAGCCATGGCCTCGTCCTTGTAGTATTCCCTGAGCCAACGAGCTATGATCCTCGCCTCCTTCGTCCGCACCTGCTTAAGCCACTGGGGATCTTCCTTGGTGGAGAATCTCAAGTCTACGTGGTGTGCACCTGAAGAACAAAGTTTTCAAAGCGAGACATGATGAAAAGATGGCATGGAAATCATGCGAAAACTTGAATAACGAAGAAAAAATGATGTTTTTTTTTAAAAAATTTCTGACCTTTTGGCTCAACCAGCGCGATGATGCTGTTGGAAATGCTCTTCAGTACACTGCAAAACACGCCCCACACAAATAAAAAGACAATCCCGTATTATATCAGCTTTTGTTCAAGGGACATAAAAAATAGTTTGCAAGATCTATTGCTGCAAACTTTGATTTGAATTCGCAAAATGTCATATTTTTTTGAATTTGAATAATTACCCGCTGCTGCTCCATGGGTCCCGGAGTCCATTGAAGAAGACAATGTTGCTCGCGGACCTCTTCAAAACATTTCCAATATCCTAAAACCCAAAAGTTTGTCATGAATAAAAAGGAAAATAAATAAATTAGTAACTCGCCCCATCTATTTTCGTCCCAACCCAAGCTCAGGCCAGCCCTGAACAAAAGCAACATATCCCAAATATACATAAGCTTGCAGCCTAGCAGCGAGGGTGAGATTGTGTTAATTAATTTCACTCCACTTAATTAGGTTCAATTCACAGTATCAACCTAAATTGTTGCATATTGAAGACTGTGTATGTCTCATGATGTAGGGCCCAAGGCAAAATTCCATTTTGAGAAGATGAAAAAAGAACAAAAGCAATACAATCCAGTCGAGGCTTAAGGGAGGGAGTGTTCTCTTAAGCTTATGTTAACATATTATTATCTCAACATCTTATCTTTAGCCATTCAAATATAAATGCATTGCATGGAAGATGAAAAGCTAGCAGCAATAAGATTAAGAAAAACCCAAAGAGAAGGGGCCTTACGAAGCCGCCGAACTCGGTCTCGAGCCAGTAGGGCCGCGGTGGCACGCCGGTGTCGTTCCGGCAGCCGGCGAGGAGGCCGGAGAAGTTGAACGGCTGCGGCGCAAAGACGGTGGCGTTGCCGACGCCGGCGGTCATCATGATCATCTCCGTGCAGGCCTGCCAGTTCCAGCCGTCGAACATGCCGTAGGGGTCGCCGCCGTCGGTGTCGCCCAGGCACGCGGCGGCGCCGCTGTGGTTGTAGTACACCGCCATGGCGTCCCTCAATCGCGAGAACGTGTCGTTGCCGGATGTTGGGTGGTCTATCGCGCGGCATATCTGATCGATTGTTGAAAAAAAAACAAGGAAAAGAGAAATTAAGAGTATATGTACACATGCATGAGCGCATGTGTTGTACAATGATTGTCCAAAGATATGTAATTTAATGTGTGTGTGTGTGTGATTGTAGATGTTAATTACATATGGACCATGGTCCCTATCGCTCATATGTGTGGCAAACACTACAATCCTACATGTGTACCTCTCTGACGGGATACGCTGGGAGCGGCGTGAGGAAGCCGGAGGGTGTAGGGTAGTCGGTCATGGCGACATAGACGAGGGCATTCTCGAGCAGGCTAGGTATGTCATCCACATTGCCCCTGCATAAATCATAAGAAAATTAGGCCTGCCTAGATGAGTTCCCCGGTTAGGGTTTTCAAAACTACAAGTTTTCATGGTTTTTGAAGCAAGCAAAACCACTTTAACGGTTTCTTTATTTCTTTTTGGGTTTCCCAGTCGGTTTTTATGGTGGTTTTTCGGTCAGGTGGCAGAGAGGTTTTATGGCCCCACTGAATTTTAAAGCTTGCTCTCAATTAGCATTCTTCTTTGATATTTATGCAAAAAAAAGTCTTGTTCTTAAAAAAATTGATTTTTAAAATTAGTTTTAATTTTAAAGAAATTGATCGCTACATTAATTGTAAGATATACGGCTACAACCAAAAACATCACCTTAGCTAAAGCTGATGAAGTAACGTGCTATAACTAAATGAAGTTAAACATAAAATTCAAGCAGCGCGTATGATGTTTGGTTCTTTTTAATTAGGTAATTAATCTTACACATAAGTAAACTTGCACACACTATGGTTAGTGGCCTACCAAGGACGTGAATTTTAAAAACAATATTGTGCAAACTACTCGTCGTATTGGTGACTCGTATAATAGGTTGTCCTTATGTTTATTTCTATAGACAAACACAATTCTTAAATCATTAGAGTTAAAAAAATAGACAGAACAATTCTTTTTTTCAATTCTTTCTTGTGCTATAGTCGATCGATTGTAGAATGCTCTCTTGTCCACATCAGGTAAAATAAATATAATATCATTCCCTCGTTCTTAACATATTCACTGATCCATTACATCGAGTTACAATTTTTTAATAGTTAACTAACTTATTTAATTAGCGATGAAATTTAATTTCTTGTTATAAATAATATGGAAATTTGGTGGGGATTGTTAGAGATATATTAGGAGTCCTTTATCATATTAGGATAGAGTAGATCCCTTGCCCTTATCTGGGCTTTCTTGTCTTATTTGGGCTTCTCATGTACGCTATATATATTGGCCCTTGGCCTCATGTCAATACACAAGTGCTATTTCTAACAGGGATGAGGTGGATGATACTTTTATCTCCACTTAAAAAGGCCGGACACCGTCAAGTGGCCTGGCGTCTATACATTAAGAATCGCAAGAGACAATCTTGCATATATCCAAAACAAATGAATTTCAAAGTACGTAGTTCAATTTTCTAACAATTAAAAAGCATCTCTATAATGACCAGACGACCTAGCTGCGTAAAACTACAGGACTATATATTATCTGATTCCTATATAGATATATACTTACTTGCACATGTTGAATGTATGGTTGAGGCGTAGGCGTCCTGCATCGGTGGCGAGCGCCTTGTCCAGCTCGCCCCACGAGTTCCTAAGCATGTCGTGGCAGTGCTGGCTCTCGCTCTGCATGCCAGTACATCATGCATGTTCCAAGACGCATATATAGTTACATACATGCCATGGCAGCAACATGCACCAATCATAGATTCATATATCAAGCAAGCATTCTGCATGAATGCATGTTCATGGAGATGCCCCCAAGGCCCCAAAAGCTTAAACAAATGCAGCAATGGCGACGAGTTTTAGAGCATGCACCTTGAAGTCGTTGGAGATGACGTCATAGAATGCGTAGGGGTCGGCGAGGCCGTAGAAGCCGAGGATCGGCGCCGACGACGCGACGGCGCCGATGACGATGTGCGGGTACTTCATCCTCATCCATGCCGCCAGCACTACACAGTTCATTCGGCTGGTTATTATATATGCATGCAGCTTGTTTTGTCAAACATGTATTTGCCCATTTCGATTGGAGATCCGACTAATCAACTCAAAACAGAGGATATATAGGACAAGTTGATAAAAACAAAGATTGATATTAGGTACAATTAATGGTACATATAAGGGACTGGCTGTCCCTCCTCTTCCCTTCTTCTCCGCACGGTGATGACTTTCAGCCTCTTTCTCAGGCTGTCCGTGCGCCTCTACCAATTCACGAGAGGAGGGGGTGGAGCGGTGAGGAGGCGAGAGTGCCACCATCCACGAGTAGCTAGGTGGGCCGGCGACAACAAACACCAGCTCCGCACATCCTAATTAGGTCATCATGTGCCTACCACCATCCCATTGCCTTCAACCATTCTCATTGCCCCAGCGCCCCCCGCCCCCAACCCCTCAAATTCCCTTCCCACCGCCATCCCGGCTTCCCTCTAAGCCCAAGGAACATAAGAAACCCAACCTGAACCCTAACATCGCAACGTGGTAGTGGATCTAGGTGAGCAAAGCAAAATTGCCTACGATTTTGCTTAAATGCAAGCACCTGCATGCGAATGAACAAAATAGTAAATATAAATGCTTTAGATTTTTACTCTTTTTAATTTTGAATGCAGTCTCAGACCTCTAAAAATTTCTTTTCCTAGGCACACACGAAACGTTAATTGTAAGGTCACGCCATAAGAAACCGAGTTAAATGATAATCCGCTTTTTTTAGATAATGAAATATTATAGGTGAATATATACAACTAAAGGGTGGTATATATTATATTCAAATATAAAGCATATAGCTAAAAAAAACACTCTCCAATTGAAGGATAACTAGATTTTGAGAGATCGAACTTCGCCTCATTCAGCATATTATTGATAGTCTTGAGGATCAAAAGCCAGCCACGATAAATAAAACAAACAATTTTGCTAATCATTACACGACTGAGACTTATTTAACTTTCAATTGATTCTCTCACATAAGCAGATATTTCTATTGTATCTTTTATATGACCTATGAAGATGTCTGATCCATGGTAATCAACAAAAAGTTCAATAAGTCACGGTCACATGTCAAGCTAGTCCCAAAACCCCCCAAAATATCAATAAAGGCCTTGGCTAGCGTACAAAATGATTATGTTCTTTCGGTGGCTTCACCATGAAGCGCAATATCTCTAGATATTGGAGATATTTCTTCCCGAGAATCATGAGCCTCACTCTAGCCACCTGCTCAGTTCATGAGCCACTCATTTCATTTGCTAATAAGAGGAGATATTTGCTTAATTATCAGATCAGGTTCTCTCTTCTCTCTCTCTGTCTACCCTTGATTGTTATATAATAAAAAGCATGGCAATTCAGGTACCTCTCGTTTTCTGTCCTACCCCTAGCTAGAAACATCAATCCCAATCGTCCATCAACTAATTAATTTGTTCATTAGCAGAAAAGCGCTTTCTTTCCTTTGCCTGCGAAAGCTAAAGCTATGAACATTTAGCTAACACGCACCATGCATCGAGGTTTCAGCTATATATGGCTTCTAGAGTTCTAGAGCTATAAAACTATATATAGATGATCGATACATATATACCCTTATTAGATGTTCTTAATGTGCGAGACGACGACGACGACGACGACGACGATGAAGAAGAGGAGGAGGAATTGGAGTAAGACGAGTGTTTGCTTGGTAGGGGTAGCTTACTGCCGCCGTAGGAGCCGCCGAAGACGACGACGGGGGCGGCCGGCGCGGTGAGGTTGGCCTTGAGGCTCTGGATGAGGGTGGCGAAGTCGGCGAGGGCCTGCGTCGTCGTCAGGTACCCCATCGTGCTCGCGTTGCTGAACGCCGCCTCCTTCCCGCCGAACGGCACCGACTCGCCGTAGTACCTATGCTGCACAGCAGCACTCGAGCAGAGAGAGAGTCAGAGAGATACAGTGTGATCGATGAGAGAGAGACATTTTTTTCTTTTGGAGTAAAAATGATTTTCATACGTGCATGCATCAAACTACTATACGTAGGTTGTTCAGAAATAATTCCACCGTTTCCAGAATTTTCAATGGATGAATCAATTTATACGTAGATTCATAGTTAACGTGAAATTTCAATGGATGAATCGATTTATACGTAGATTCATAGTTGATTGTGTCTATAGCCCACGCCTCGCCGACGGCTGGGCATGAGAGGCACACGTGCGAGGGCAGTCGCTTGCCATGCAAGCCCTCCTACGTCATAAAGTATCAAAAAGAAATTTTTATGAAACTACGTAAAATTTTGTTAGACTACAGAAAAATTTTCTAATCTATGAGTTATTTTTAAGAAGCTAAATAAAACTTTTTAGAACTATGAAATATTATACGAAGAAACTAGCAGCTCCCTTGATTAATTAATTAATTATTACCTCGATGAAGACGAGCATGGCGCGGAAGCTGGGCGCGGCCTCCCACATGAAGCCGGTGTTGTTGGTGAAGAGCTCGACGTCGCCCTCGTTGCCGGCGTAGACGAAGAGCGGCGCCGTCGCGCCGCCCCAGTAGCTGCCGTTCACCAGGTACCGCTGCTGGAACGTGCCGTAGCTCGCCGGCGCCGCGTTGAAGTGGTCCAGCCGCTGCGTGTACCGCCGCGTCTCGTACCTCACCTGCGCCGGCACCCCGCCGCCGCCGGCGGCCCGGACGCCGAGCGACGAGCGGTGGCGGGCCGCCGCCGCCGCAGCCAGCGTTGGCGTTGCCGCCGCGGCCGCGCCGTGGCGCGAGAAGAGGAGGAGCGAGACGACGGCGACGGCGACGGCGGCGAGGACGACGGCTCGATCAGGCTCCATGGCGTGTAATCGATGGAGGCCGGTAGCTGCAGACGAGGAGAGAAATCGATCTACACAGTCCAACGAGGTATAATTAATTGTTGCGAGATTCACGGAGATGCATGCATGGATCGAGTTGGCGTGTCAATGCAATGAGATAAGTCG
>SPJY01034261.1:231932-250123 GCA_005191435.1 Raddia distichophylla | reverse complement strand
TGAAGAAGAGAGATGATGTCGGGGATCATCTGCGGTTCGAGGTTGCTCGTCAGGTCGGTTAGCCAGTTTAAGTTTGTTGTGGCATCGAGGACTGATCTATTCTTTCGAGCTGACGCGTTGAAAAGCTCAGGGGCAAGGTGTCTTGGAGCAGAGCCGGAGATCCAATGGTCATGCCAAAAAGAGACGGTGGAACCATTTCCCAGGACAGTTGAGCACCCAGCTCTCAACAGGGCGGAGTCCGGATCAGATTCGGTGACGGATGTTGCGAAAGCCCAAGCTGGGGTGGGGGTACATCTGCTTAGGAACAACCAGCGCAACCTCAAGGCCCTGGAGAAGCGGGAGAGGTCTAGGACTCCCAGGCCACCCAGCGTGGTTGGAGAGTAGACCGTGCTCCAATTGACTCTGCCTCCCCCACCCATCTGGTCGCTGCCTCTCCAAAGCCAGCTTCTCCTAATGGAGTCGATTTTTTTGAGGACTGAGGAGGGCGGCTTTATGACGGATAAAGCATAAGACGGGATCGCGGAGAGAACTGCTTTTAGCAGCGTGAGACGCCCACCTTTGGACATCATCGGGCCACGCCAGCCAGCCAGTCTGGATGCCACCTTGTCAATGAGTGGCTGGAAGTGCACGTGTCGCAAACGCTTAACAGACAGTGGCATCCCGAGATACTTGATGGGGAAGGAGGCTCTCGCAGCCGGGAGGTCCTGGAGAATAAGGTCTAGGTCAATGTTATCACATTTGATTGGCACGACCTGACTTTTTGAAAAGTTTGTGCGAAGGCCGGAGATATGACCGAACTCCCGGAGAAGTGCAGCGAGGGTTGAGACATCATCCTTGGAAGGATTTAAAAAGATGGCGGCATCATCCGCGAAAAGGGATATCCTGTTTGGCTGGGAGGGGCCTTGCAATGTCAACAACGCCCCAGTTTCGGTTGCGCGATTGAGTAAGGCAATGAGCGGTTCGATGGCAAGGTTGAAAAGGAGTGGGGAAAGCGAGTCACCTTGCCGGAGGCCTCTGTGGTGTTGAATGCTATCTATGGGGTGGTTATTAAGAAGCACCCTGGATGAAGACGAAGCGAGAGACATCGAGATCCAAGCGCGCCAGCGAACGCCGAAACCTCGGGCTCGGAGGTTGTCTAGCAGGTAGGGCCAAAGGACGGAATCGAAAGCTTTGTCGAGGTCTAGTTTGAGAAGCAGTGATGGGGTGTTGGATCTGTGGAGGGATTTGGCACTGCTCTGAACCCGGAGAAAATTGTCTTGGATGTGCCTTTTCTTGATGAAAGCACTTTGGGAGGGGGATATCAGGTCGTCCATGAACGGGGCAAGGCGGGAGGTGAGGATTTTGGTGAAAAGTTTACCCACACTGTGTATGAGGCTGATGGGGCGATAGTCTGAAGCGGAAATCGGGCACTCCTTTTTTGGTAGAAGGATGATGTGGGAGTTATTGAGTGCCGCGAGTCCGGAGTCCTGAAGGTTGAAAAGGCACTGGAGTGCGTCAAAAAGATCCCCTGAGATGAAATCCCAGCATATTTTGTAGAAGTTCCAGGTGAAGCCGTCTGGGCCTGGAGCCTTGTCGGATGGTAGGGAGAAAAGGACATGTTTGAGCTCCTCTAGGGAAAGGGGGTCATCCAGCGAGGATAGATCAACCGTTGGCAGCCCTAGGAAGTCCCAGTTGAGGGAGCGAGTGGCGGGAGGGAGATTGGAGGAGGAGCCATCGCCGAAGACGGCGCTGAAATGGTGGTGAAGAACATTTGCGAGATCTTGGAACTCTGTGTGCAGACCGGACTGGCTTTGGAGGGAGTGGATGGAGTTTCTCCTGCGCCGACCGTTTGCCCTTAGGTGAAAATATTTGGTATTTGCGTCACCGAGTCGTAGCCAATTGAGACGCGAGCGCTGCTTCCATTTGATCTTCTCGATGGCGCTGAGACCCAAAATACGGATTTTGAGCTGTCGTCGAATGGATAACTCATCATCCGAGAGGTCTCGCGACTCCATTGCCACATCTAACAGCCTGATGACCTCGGATGCAAGACAGAGCTGGAGTTTTGTATCGCCCACGTGGGATCGACTCCAACGCCGTAAGGCAGAGGCCAGACGGGCTAACTTGAAATTGAATCGACGGAGCGGGTTGGTGGGCATGCGTGGAGAAGATTCGCACCAGGATTGTTGGGCGACTTGCAGAAAGCCGTTGACTGACGGCCAGAAACTCTCAAAGCGGAAGCGTCTTGGTGGCCTGTGGAGCCTTTCAGCGGTTAGGAGAAGTGGACAGTGGTCTGATGCGGAGGAGGATAGCGGCAAGAGGGAGCAAGACGGGAAGAGAAGTTCCCAACCAGCATTTGCGAAGGCTCGATCCAGCCGCACAAGGGTCGGGTTGGACTATTCATTGCTCCAGGTAAAGCGTCGGCCGGAGAGGTGGATTTCCTTGAGTGAACAGGAGTCAAGGGCTGACCGGAAGTGGGCCATGAGTCTCCTGTTGAGGCGGAGGTTGTTTTTGTCGGAGGCTTTGTAGAGGAGGCGATGGCTTGCATTTCCTGGAGGCCGGAGAGGTGGATTTCCTTGAGTGAACAGGAGTCAAGGGCTGACCGGAAGTGGGCCATGAGTCTCCTGTTGAGGCGGAGGGTGTTTTTGTCGGAGGCTTTGTAGATTAGGTTGAAGTCACCCAGGATAAGCCACGGCTCGGAGTAGTGGGAGGCGATGGCTTGCATTTCCTGAAGGAATAGGAGCTTGTCAGGTTCCTCTGTAGGGCCGTACACATTGGAGATGACCCAGTTATTCTGCCCGTCCCTGGATGATACTCTGGCGGAGACAGAGTGCTGGAGAAGGAGAGGGTCCGAGAGCCGCAATAGGGAATCGTCCCAAAAAAGGAGAAGGCCCCCTCTGGTGCCTGATGCTGGGATTTGCAGGATGCCGCGCAGTTTGTGGCCGCACACCTCCATCAGTAGCTGGTTAGTTGGGTTGGAGAGCTTGGATTCCTGCACCGCGAGGATTGTGGGGTTTTGCGCACGAACAAGGGCGGCGACGACGTCGCGCTTGGCCGCGGAGTTGAGGCCGCGAACATTCCAGCTGAGAACTCTCATTGAGGACACAGTAGAAGCACAGTAAAAATAGGGCCCTTTGAAGGCGGCAGGACTAAAGGGGGTGACCAAGGCCCATGCAAGGGTCGGAACAACCCAGACGCTCCGCACGCAGGCGGATAAAAGAGACGAACGCTGCACGCAGGCAGACACTCCGCGCGAGGCGGCAGGACTAAAGAGGGTGACCAAGGCCCGTGCAAGGGTCGGATCAACCCAGACGCTCCGCACGCAGGCGGATAGGAGAGACAAACACTGCACGCAGGCAGAGACCCAGAACTAAGTAGAGGGTGCCACACGCAGGTGGTCGACACGACACTAAGCCCACACGCAGGTGGGGGACGCAGGGTACAGCGAAATGGGAGCATAATAAGACAAAAGAGAGCACTAGCGGAGGGGGAGGGGGGTGGGAGCAAAACTACTGAGCGGGTAGGGGGCAACCCTCCACCACATCCGGCCCCAAGACAGATAGGTCTGAACTCTCAAAGCGGGTAGGGAGCAAAAATTCTTATGCACAGCAGCACTAAGGATTGATGCTCAGTTGAGAGTTCAGACTAGCCTATCAATCAGATATACCCCTAAATCCCAACGAAAAAAAAAACCTCTGATCCAACACGAGGAAACAGTTCAATCCTCTACCCACACGAGGAGTCGGAGACAGTTCGATGCAAACGCTAGCGTCGTGGTGCTTCCGCGAGGATTGAGCGTGGTAAGGAGAAAGGGGGAGGGGAGGGTACCATGATGTCCATGTGGAGCCAGTCGGCGCCGAGGCGGAGCATGCGCTCGGCCTCCGCGGCGAGGTTGGCGAAGTCCGAAGACAGCATCGACGGCGCTATCTTCGCCGGCGCCGCCATGCCCCCTGCTCCTGCTTCCGGTTGGTGGTGGCGCCCGGCGCTAGGTGGCCGTCGTGGGGGGAGGATGCGTCTGCGACGGCGACGGCGGCGCTCGCCTCTCGGGGAGTCGTGGAGAGTTGTTGGAGCCGGAGGAAATCGCTTATTTGCCACTCCCAAGAGTGGCACACTTTTATTTGCCACCCCCAAGATTGTCCTCCCCTATTTGCCATCCCCAAGATTTCCACCACCTCCAATATGCCATTTTCACCCATTTTTTAAAATTTCCTACAATTTTCCACCCTTTTCATCCCTTTTCCTCTTCTTCTCCGAGTCCGGCGTCTTCGCCGGCGAGCGGCGGCGGCGGAGCTCAACGGTGCATGGCCATGGGGAGGCGGCGCCGGAGCTCGACGGCGCTGCGTGCTCGAGGCGGCAGCGGCCGCGACGAGCACGAGGCGACGGAGGCGAAGACGGCCATGGGGCGGCGGCGGCGGCGGAGCTCGACGGCGCGAGCTCGGAGGCGGTGGCGGAGCTCCACGGCGTGCGCTCGGAGGTGGCGCGGAGCTCCACGACTTGCACCCGGAGGCGGCGGCGAAGCTCCACGGCTTGCACCCGGAGGCGGCGTCGGAGCTGGACGGCGCGCGGCCATGGGGAGGCGGCGGCGGCCATGGGGAGTTGGCCGCGGTCATGAAGAAGGAGAAGGAAGAGAGAGAAATGCCTTTTTATTTTTGGAAATAGGGAAAAAGGATAGAAATGAGGGAAATAGGGCAAAAATGGTATATTGGAGGTGGTGGAAATCTTGAGGATGGCAAATAGGGGAGGACAATCTTGGGGGTGGCAAATAAAAGTGTGCCACTCTCGGGAGTGGCAAATAAGCGATTTTCTCGTTGGAGCCGCGGCTGCGGGCAAACGAGGAAATTACCTATTTGCCACTGCAGACCTCCCTTAACCTATTTTTTAGAGTGTAGTGTAAACTGTGAATGAATTTTAGAATAATGGATATAGGAGACATCAATAGTTTACAGGGAGATATAGCGGCTGATGGAGGAAAGGAGGAATCTTTTAGAGTAACGGGTAAATTTAGACGGGATTTTAGAGGATGGATAGTAGAGAGGCTGTTGGGATGTTCTAATACTACTTCTCCTGGAGTGCAGAAGCGGTCATTTTTGTAAGCAGTCATATCTTTGTGTTATGGAAACCAAGCCTTTCATGGTCCAAAAACGCGGAATCTCGTCTCAACCATCATTTGTCAGGACTTTCGGGGTAAGTTATTTGGTTTGGACAAGACATTTAGTTCTACGGAAGGGCGGTAAGATGATATCTTGAGCAGTTATGTATCCAGAACCTTTGGCACAAATTGATGCGTCTCTAACTCCATAGAGATTACTTCTCAATACAATTTCTTTCAAATTTAGTAAAATTTCTTGCTATTGTAGAATATTCGTGTGGCACGCTCCCAAATTTTGCACGTGTGATATATGTTCCTTCTGTTTCTCCAAGTAAAACTCTTCGCAAGGCAATACAAAGCATATCTGCTTGATCTTCTCTAAGCGGGGACAAAATGAAGCGACCATAATAAAGACGCTTACTATCTACTCTTGATTCAACACACTTCCACTGTAATTAAGACCCCCGAGCAAAATAAGGATGTCTCCTACGTTACCCATAACATGTGGAAGTATCGACGTAATTTCATAGTCATTCGATCTGAATGCTACATGAAGAACATAAGCCAGATAAACGGAACGCGGAGACCTAGAATGTAGAAGATCACTCTTTGTCAAGATTAGCGTTTAATAGGTAACCTCTCGTGTCAAGATTAGTGCTCAAAATACCTTAGGGAGAAAATGGCTTTTTGTTTACCGCTAGTTTTCCCCAATTCTCTAGTCTAGGTTAGAGATTGACAGGTGGCAGCCGGCTAGTAGCTAGCTACATCTAGATCTCTGGATCTAACCAAATGGAATAGGCCCAAAGTTGTGCAGTCGGTTAAATCCTTTTTAACTTACAGTGTAAAATAAGTTAGAAATACTTCAAAATAGTCAATACATGTGTCCATTTGGGTCTTCGGAGAGAAAATTATGATTCATTTTTCTATATATGAAAATTGCAGTTTTCGACAATTTAGAACATTTAGAAGAAGTTATCTAAAAACAATTTTTGGGCCGAGAAGGGCTTAACAGATCAAGGCCTGCTGGTTCCTTAAACTTTCTTTACCCATGCATACGCCGAAGGCTAGGCCCACGGGCCGGTTCGACGCATCACACCCTGTAACTGTGCCCAAATCAGCTGCCTGTTCATCCTGCCTGGTAACCTCATGATTTAAGATCACACACAGTAATTAATCGTGCTGTTCTAGTTCTTTTATTTTAGAGAAAATTGTTCTAGTTCAATGAACTTTACTTGGAGAGATCCAAGTGGCTAAACTGAAGGAGTGCAACCCATATCAATGGCATGTACTGGAGAAACTTCGATGAATCTCTCCTCCTAGTTCATCTTTCTTTTGAGAATCAAGATGTCCTAGCTGGCTAGTTCATCTTATTGGAGAGATCCAAGTGGCTAAACTGAAGGAGTGCAACCCATATCAATGGCATGTACTGTAGAAACTTCGATGAATCTCTCCTCCTAGTTCATCTTTCTTTTGAGAATCAAGATGTCCTAGCTAGCTAGTTCATCTTCTTGGCATGCACACTGTGTGTGTGTGTGTGTGTGTGTATAGGAGCTTGCTAGCTAGCTCAAGCCATGGCCTCGTCCTTGTAGTATTCCCTGAGCCAACGAGCTATGATCCTCGCCTCCTTCGTCCGCACCTGCTTAAGCCACTGGGGATCTTCCTTGGTGGAGAATCTCAAGTCTACGTGGTGTGCACCTGAAGAACAAAGTTTTCAAAGCGAGACATGATGAAAAGATGGCATGGAAATCATGCGAAAACTTGAATAACGAAGAAAAAATGATGTTTTTTTTTAAAAAATTTCTGACCTTTTGGCTCAACCAGCGCGATGATGCTGTTGGAAATGCTCTTCAGTACACTGCAAAACACGCCCCACACAAATAAAAAGACAATCCCGTATTATATCAGCTTTTGTTCAAGGGACATAAAAAATAGTTTGCAAGATCTATTGCTGCAAACTTTGATTTGAATTCGCAAAATGTCATATTTTTTTGAATTTGAATAATTACCCGCTGCTGCTCCATGGGTCCCGGAGTCCATTGAAGAAGACAATGTTGCTCGCGGACCTCTTCAAAACATTTCCAATATCCTAAAACCCAAAAGTTTGTCATGAATAAAAAGGAAAATAAATAAATTAGTAACTCGCCCCATCTATTTTCGTCCCAACCCAAGCTCAGGCCAGCCCTGAACAAAAGCAACATATCCCAAATATACATAAGCTTGCAGCCTAGCAGCGAGGGTGAGATTGTGTTAATTAATTTCACTCCACTTAATTAGGTTCAATTCACAGTATCAACCTAAATTGTTGCATATTGAAGACTGTGTATGTCTCATGATGTAGGGCCCAAGGCAAAATTCCATTTTGAGAAGATGAAAAAAGAACAAAAGCAATACAATCCAGTCGAGGCTTAAGGGAGGGAGTGTTCTCTTAAGCTTATGTTAACATATTATTATCTCAACATCTTATCTTTAGCCATTCAAATATAAATGCATTGCATGGAAGATGAAAAGCTAGCAGCAATAAGATTAAGAAAAACCCAAAGAGAAGGGGCCTTACGAAGCCGCCGAACTCGGTCTCGAGCCAGTAGGGCCGCGGTGGCACGCCGGTGTCGTTCCGGCAGCCGGCGAGGAGGCCGGAGAAGTTGAACGGCTGCGGCGCAAAGACGGTGGCGTTGCCGACGCCGGCGGTCATCATGATCATCTCCGTGCAGGCCTGCCAGTTCCAGCCGTCGAACATGCCGTAGGGGTCGCCGCCGTCGGTGTCGCCCAGGCACGCGGCGGCGCCGCTGTGGTTGTAGTACACCGCCATGGCGTCCCTCAATCGCGAGAACGTGTCGTTGCCGGATGTTGGGTGGTCTATCGCGCGGCATATCTGATCGATTGTTGCAAAAAAAAACAGGAAAAGAGAAATTAAGAGTATATGTACACATGCATGAGCGCATGTATTGTACAACGATTGTCCAAACATATGTAATTTAATGTGTGTGTTATTTTTGTTGTTAATTACATATGGACCATGGTGCTCATGGCCCATATGTGTGGCAAATACTAAAATCCTACATGCGTACCTCTTTGACAGGATATGCTGGGAGCGGCGTGAGGAAGCCGGAGGGTGTAGGGTAGTCGGTCATGGCGACATAGACAAGGGCATTCTCGAGTAGGCTAGTTATGTCATCCACGTTGCCCCTGAATAAATCATAAGCAAATTAGGCCTACCTAGAGGAGTCCCCCAATTAGGGTTTTCAAAACCTACGAGTTTTCGTGGTTTTTTTTTTTGAAGCGAACAATTCCAATCGGTTTTGTGGTGGTTTTCCGGTCAAGTGGCATAGCGGTTTTATGACCCCACCAAGTTTTAAAGCTTGCTCTCTTTGATATTTATGCAAAAAGTCTTGTTCTTAAAAAAAACTTGATTTTTTAAATTAGTTTTAATTCAAAAAAAAATTGATCTCTACACAGTACGTAAGATATACTGCTACAACCAAAAACATCACCTTAGCTAATGCTGATGAAGTAACAAGCTATAACTAAATGAAGTTAAACATAAAATTCAAGGCAGCACGTATGATGTTTGGTTCTTTTTAATTAGGTAATTAATCTTACACGCAAGTAAACTTGCACACACTATGGTTAGTGCCCTACCAAGGACATGTGCAATTTTATAAACAATATTGTGCAAGCTACTCGTCTTTGTCATCCATAGACTTATAGATCACCTATGTATTGGTGACTCGTATAATTGGTTGTCCTTATGTTTATTAATTTCTATAGACAGTTAAACACAATTCTTAAATCATTAGAGTTTAAAAAAAAATAGACAGATCAATGCATCTTTTGAATTCTTTCTTGTGCTATAGTCGATCGATTGTAGAATGGGCGATCTGTTTCTCGTTCCTTACTCTCTTATCCACATCAGGTAAAATAAATATAATACCATTCCCTCGTTCTTAACTTATTCACTGATCCATTAGATCGAGTTACAATTTTTTAATAGTTAACGAACTTATTTAACTTGGGATGAAATTTAATTTCTTGTTATAAATAATATGGAAAATTTGGTGGGGATGAGGTGCTTGAGTTCAAATACGTCGAGTCGACCTATCTACGTTCAAATTTGTAACAATTAAAAAGCATCTCTATAATGGCCAGTCGACCTATCTACGTACAACTGCAGGACTATATATTAATCGATTCTTATACAGTTATATACTTACTTGCACATGTTGAACGTATGGTTGAGGCGTAGGCGTCCTGCATCGGTGGCGAGCGCCTTGTCCAGCTCGCCCCACGAGTTCCTAAGCACGTCGTGGCAGTGCTGGCTCTCGCTCTGCATGCCAGTACACCATGCATGTTCCAAGACGCATATATAGTTACATACATGCCATGGCAGCAACATGCACCAATCATAGATTCATATATCAAGCAAGCATTCCGCATGAATGCATGTTCATCGAGATGGCCCCAAAAGCTTAAACAAATGCAGCAATGGCGACGAGTTTTAGGGCATGCACCTTGAAGTCGTTGGAGATGACGTTGTAGAATGCGTAGGGGTCAGCAAGGCTGTAGAAACCGAGGATTGGCGCCGACGACGCGACGGCGCCGATGACGATGTGCGGGTACTTCATCCTCATCCATGCCGCCAACACTGCACAGTTCATTGGGTTGGTTATTATATATGCATGCGGCTTGTTTTGTCAAACATGTACTTGCCCATTTCAATTAGAGATCCGACTAATCAACTCAAAACAGAGGATATATAGGACAAGTGGATAAAAAGAAAGATAAATATTAATCAACTCAAAACAGAGGATATATAGAACAAGTTGATAAAAAGAAAGATTAATATTAGGTACATATAAAGGGATTGGATGCCTCTCCTCTATCCTTCTCAGCACAGTGATGACTTTCACACTCTTTCTCAGGCTGTCCGTGCGCCTCTACCACTTGTTATCGCCGGCCCACCTAGCTACTCATGGATGGTGGCACTCTCGCCTCCTCACCACTCCACCCCCTCCTCTCGTGCGTCACCACACCAGCTCCGCACATCCTAATAAGGCCATCATGTGCCTACCACGTACCATCCCACTGCCTTCAGCCATTCTCATTGCCCAGCGCCCCCGCTCCCAACCCCTCAAATTCCCTCCCCACCACCATCTCGGCTTCCCTCTAAGCCCAAGGAGCATAAGAAACCCACCCTGAACCCTAACATCGCAAACGGTGGTGGTGGTGGAGAGCAAAGCAAAATTGCCTTTTGCTTAAATGCAACCACCTGCGATTGAACAAAATAGTAAATATAAATGCTTTAGATTTTTATTCTTCTAAATGCACGTCTCATACCTGTAAAAACAATTTAAATATACTTGACCATAGTTCACCTTGGAAGCTCTCAAATTTTGCCTACTTATCTCCCTATCTCCATTTTTAAAGTAGAAACACTTTACAATTTTTAGTTTTTTTTTAATCTCCAATGGGCATCTCAATACTATAAAAACAAGTTAGAGAGACTAGACACAATAGTTCACCTCAAAAAGCTTATGAGATTAGCAAATATGTAGAGTAAGACAATGAACTCTTTATCACCAATAGACCACACTGATATCACTAAATAATAGCCTAGCTTTTTTCTATGCGTCATTTCAATAATGGATGTACTAGATAATGTAAAGGCAAACTTTGGTTGCACAATTGTTGGGATGTTTGTAATGAGAGAAAAACTCTCTACACCTCCTCTCTAATTAATTGAAATATACGGGCTTTTTCAAAAGGAAAAACAGGTCATTGTATTGATTGATTAAAGATGTATGCCGTTATCGAATAATCGGATTAGTTAGATTAATGGTCTAAATAGTTTGAGCACATCTTAAAAATATTTAGAACTAAAAGTTTCTTGTTCTTTGGAGATGAAAAGTTAAAATAGATTATAATCTAAAAAGTTAAGAGCCCTAAACAAAGGCTAAAAAAGTAAAACAAAACTTTTTTAAAACTGGTCTAAAAGTTTTTTAGAAGAACCTCTAAAATATTTTTAAAAATAGCTACAAAGTGCCAATGAAACCTCAATCCTCTCCGTTAGTCTACTTTCATGTTTTCCATACCGCTTAAACATCTTGGTTTCTTTTCCTAGGCACGAAACAGTAATTGTAAGGCCACGCCATAAGAGACCGAGTTAAATGATAATTCGATTTTTTTTTTAGATAATGGAATATTATTTGCTCTCTATATTATAGGTGAATACAGCCAAAGAGTATTACTACCTTCGGTCACAAAAAGAAGTCGCCGTTGACTTTTGGACACGTCTTTGACCATTCGTCTTATTCAAAAATTTAATTCAAATATGTAAAAATATAAGTCACATCATACTTAAAATACATTTAATAATAAACCAAATCATAATAAAATAAATAATATTTATATAAATTTTTTGAATAAGACGAACGATCAAAGACGTATCTAAAAGTCAACGGCGACTTCTTTCTATGACCGAAGGGAGTATATTATATTATATTCAAATATTAAGCATATAGCTAAACGGTCAGTAACAAGGCAAGAATTAACACTCTCCAATTGAAGGATGACTAGATTTTGAGAGATGGAACTTGATCCGCTTCATTCAGCATATTATTGATAGTCCTGAGGATCAAAAGCCAGCCACGATAAATAAAACAAACAATTTTGCTAATCATTACACGACTAAGAATTATTTAACTCTCAATTTATTCTCTCACATAAGTAGATATTTCTATTTCTATCTTTTATATGCACTATGAAGATGTCTGATCCATAGCCCAAAAAATCAACAAAAAGTTCAATAAGTTTCGATCGCATGTCAAGCCAGTCCCAAAACCCCCAAAATATCAATAAAGGCCTTGGCTAGCGTACAAATGATTATGTTCTTTCGGTGGCTTCACCATGAAGCGCAATATCTCTAGATATATATATAGTGGAGATATTTCTTCCCGAGAATCATGAGCCTCACTCTAGCCACCTGCTCAGTTCATGAGCCACTCATTTCATTTGCTAATAAGAGGAGATATTTGCTGAATTATCAGATCAGGCGCTCTCTTCTCTCTCTCTGTCTACTCTTGATTGTCATATATTAAAAAGCATGGCAATTCAGGCATCTCTCGTTTTCTGACCTACCCCTAGGTAGAAACATCAATCCCAATCGTCCATCAACTAATTTGTTCATTAGCAGAAAAGCGCTTTCTTTCCTTGCCTGCGAAAACTAAAGCTATGAACATTTAGCTAACACGCACCATCGAGGTTTCAGCTATATATGGCTTCTAGAGTTCTAGAGCTATAAAACTATACATACATAGATGATCGATACATATATACCCTTATTAGACGTTCTTAATGCGCGCGCGAGACGACGACGACGACGAAGAAGAAGACGACGACGAAGAAGAGGGGGAATTGGAGTAAGACGAGTGGTTGATTAGTAGTGGTAGCTTACTGCCGCCGTAGGAGCCGCCGAAGACGACGACGGGGGCGGCCGGCGCGGTGAGGTTGGCCTTGAGGCTCTGGATGAGGGTGGCGAAGTCGGCGAGGGCCTGCGTCGTCGTCAGGTACCCCATCGTGCTCGCGTTGCTGAACGCCGCACGGCACCGACTCGCCGTAGTACCTATGCTGCACAGCATCACTCGAGCAGTGAGAGAGTCAGAGAGAGAGAGTCAGAGAGATACAGTGTGATGAGAGAGAAACTTTGTTTTTTGAGATACATTTTGAGTAAAAACTTTGTTTCCAGAATTTTCAATGGATGAATCAATTTATACGTAGATTTATGGTTAACGTGAATTTTCAATGGATGAATCAATTTATACGTAGATTTATGGTTAACGTGAATTTTCAATGGATGAATCAACTTATACATAGATTTATGGTATATGTCATAAGAAACTTGCTTAAATGTATGTGATAATGTCTATAGCCCGCGCCTCGCCGACGGCTGGGCATGAGAGGCACACGTGCGAGGGCAGTCGCTTGCCATGCAAGCCCTCCTACGTCATAAAGGTATCAATAAGAAATTTTTACGAAACTACATAAAATTTTGTTAGAAAAATTTTCTAATCTAGGAGGAAACATGAAGTTCTGTATTAGAATTTGAATGGCTCATATACCTCGTGAATAGCTTACGGCAGTACAATGCATTTGCCGGCTGTACGTTGCAGTTGCCGTTAATTTTATCAACTTGGTATAACGCAGAGCACAAGAAGGGCATTTGAAAGAAGTAAGGACATCTCCCGATACCTCCGAAGAAAGAGAAATCTTGGAATGAAAGAACCAAGATATGAATATGAATATATTTCCTATGTGGTAAGAATTGAAATTATGAAGAAGTCGTCAAAACAGACTCTTATGTCAATGTCGACAAACCACTCAGAAATCATAGTATTGAACGAAGCCTATTATGAATATGCATGGTTTTGAAAAATGTCATTCCACATTTTCAGTCATGTGGATAGTACATTGAATGAACCCCTACTATCATTTATGAAAATAATGTAGCATGTGTCGCACAATTGTAAACTGGATATGTGAAGAGAAATCTATTGAGTATATGAACCCCAAATAAAGAATCAGTTTTCTGCACATTAAGTCAATTGAGAATATAGCAGACTTATTTGATAAGTCACTCTCTGCATCTAACTTTGAAAGATGCGTGAAAGGAATTAGAATGAGAAGACTGAAGGAAGTGCAGAACTCAGGGGGAGAAACTTCACATATTATGAATTGAAATCTTGAACATAAAGTTCAAGTACCCAACTTGAATGAATGAATTGATGAATTTTATGAAACGTTGGGTGGATCTGTATTCTTTTTCCCTTTAGTGAGTTTTCAATAAAGTTTCTCACATGTAGTTTTTAAAGAGGTAAATCCGTGTGCACAGCAAGCATATGCTATGTACTCTTTTTCTAACATTTTTCCCACTGGGTTTTTGTGGAGCTTTTGGGGCATATGCATCACGCGGCAAGGTCCAAGGGGGAGTGTTGAGGAACCACACCCAGTTCAAGAGTACATCTACAATTTTTTTCAGATTTTTTCATGACTTTTGTTAGTTGGGGTGCACGGTGATTACACCGGAAGCCTGATTGCACCTAATATGTACTCCCGTTTTATAAAGAGATAAATAATAGTTCATTCACATATGTACCCAAGAGAAAGGCAATAAAGAATACTTCCTCTCCTACATCTCTGTGTTCCTCTATGATTGTTCTTCGTCGTCTACGATCTACACACTGCTAGGCAATCTCAGACTACACCCAGTAGCGTGGTTGTCTAACAGAAGTTACATGGGAGGAGGCCGCAATCCAAACAGTGATTCCATCTCTATTCTCTAATACGAGCGACGACTTGGCAGGTGGGGAGGGATTGGTTTTGGAGATCCTCAAGTTGCGCCCTTTCCATATCTCCCAAATAAGAAGGTGATGAGGCCATTGAGGGGTCGGGAGGTGGCCTTAGCCCTTAGGGAGGCCCGTCTAGCGGGAGAGCCACAACTAGCAGAAGTTGGTGTGGCTAGTAGGAGGGGGTCTTGGGGCATCATGGCCTGTCAAATGGAGGAAAAGCCGCAAGACCTGCATAAGTGGTCAATCGTTTCGAGGGGACTGTTGCAGAGACAAGTAGCTAGGTGGTGAGGCCAGACTTTCTTGGCGAGGAGGTCGGCTGTGTTAATGCGGTAATTACTAAAGCCTTGTTTGTTTTAGATTAAAGTTGAGTTGAGTTTTACTGTAGCAAATTTGTAACCGCCTCGAAAGATATTTTAAAAAATTCAAATAATTATGAAAAAAATTATTTTATGAACTCTAAGAAGAACTATTTGAAACCACACAATCTATAACAAGCAAGGCCTAAGTCCACGCGAAGAACTTGCATTTGTTAGGGGCATGGGCCGACCAAATGGCACGGGCAAGGGGATGGAACACGTTGCCCGAGAATTGGAGGATGTAGGCTGACGTGGCGGAGTATTGCCTTGAAGAGGAATGGCCCTAGAGGATGTCATCCCGGTATCCGAAAGGTTGACTTGGCGGACCTTACTCCACAGAAGAACGCATTCCTTGAAAAGGATATATGAGGGGATTGGACAGTTGTGCCGCAAGCACTGGTGGTTTGGGAGGAGCCGAGCCACTGAGCTGTTACGATGCTGGGCTTGTTTGAAGAGGTCAGGCGCTAATTGGGCCGAAGCATGACCAGAGAGTCAGCAGTCATTCCAAAAGGAGGTGTGGTGGTCGTCGCCCACAGTGACCAGCGTAGCCGCCCTAAAAAAGACGAGCTCGGTCTCAGGCATTTGAAGGTTGGAGTCAGCCCAGAGCTTGGAAGGGTCTCTATAGTTGAGTCAAAGCTAGCTGAGACGAAGAGCTCGGAGGTCACACGTCAGTGTGCTAAGGAGTGTGCCATTGACCTAACCCTTTTTAGCTCCGTCCTGCCCTAGCTCCTCCCTTTTTAGTATTGTGTTTTTGCATCTTGCCCTTTTGCTCTTGGTGCTGCTCTTAGTTTGTGGTTGCTGTCTACAACTTGTTGCTCGTTGTCAAGATCTTGATGGTCGTTTCTTTTGGCGGTTGTCGACTTGCCGTTGTTGAATGTTTGTGAATTTGTGAATAAGACAAATGGTCAAAGACGTGTCCAAAAGTCAACGGCGACTTCTTTTTATGACCGAAGGTAGTACAACATATATAATCAGTAAAAGATTGTAATCATCAGTAATGACATGTTTTTAAATATGTACACACATATGTAACATGCATGTACATGCTTTCCGATTACATGAAATAAGTGCAAAAATTGCGCACTCCATGGATAAATAATATCAATAAGTTCCATAGCATTTTTTGGGCTTTCCTTGCACATTTTGAATTTCTACAGAAACATCCATATTGCAAAATCCCTTACATTCGTGGAAATTAATGCAGGATAATAACCATAAAACATGGTCCCAAATTTTCTAGCATTTTACGTAATTTTTTTTGCATTTTGTTTAGACCAAATAACTTAAAAACCATCAAATAACGTAGGAAAACAGAAAATTTTAATAACAGGCGACTTTCATCGCTGCTGATGACTTAGATTCCATTTCAACCAAGTAGGCGATACTACGGTCGCAGTTTAAGATATGAACTCTATACCATCAAATGTTGGTTTATACACAAATACGTAACCAATAATGTTGTAACAGGTGTAGCAGTGAGTGAATAATTGTATTGACTTCATCCTTTAAAAATGAGTAACACTACAGTCACAACCAACACGATAGACTGCACTGCCGTGTGTTTCATCGACACATAGAAAGTAACCACTAAATGCAAAATTATATTAATGGTATAGACCTTTGTTTATACATGAGCTACTCCTCTCTATGGCATAGGCGTTGCTTAAAAGTGTGGGTGATGCTAGAGTCACGACTAGTGACATAAATCTCATACTAAAAAAAGGTAATCACCGAATGAATATGATAATGGAAAATGTTGGAAGATATTCTCAAGAATTATAATAAATTGCAATAAACACAGCATGTACATTGCGATTGATCATATATGCGGGAGAAAGGAAATTTCAGCATTTTTCTATCATCTAGGTACCGAGATACAAATATTTGCAATTTTCTAAAATCTCCGAAGGTTCAAATGCGAATTCTCATTTAAAAACAACCCTTTTCTTGTCGTCCGGATATATAGGCAATTTCCTTGAAATCCGAGAGCCTAAATTCAAAATATATCATTTGTTTTAGTCTACTTCCATTTCATCCCAGCAAGTGTCTCGTGAAATTGTTCCACCCAGCGATCTTGGACGAAGAAATGTTCTCGCTGCCGTATCGGGCTCACCCTGAACCCAGGCAATCAGAGACGATGTCCTGCTCCTGCCTGGTGAGACTGCCTCAAGTCACGATGTTGATCAGACTCAATGACCTCTCCCCATCCGCCTCAACCAGGGAGGGCCAACAAAAACTCCCTCTCCTTTAGAAATTCGCCGACGTACTGCAGAGACGAGTCATGGGATTTCTTCAAGTAAAACCCACTTGAAGATGGAGTCCTTTACAAACACATATAAATAATTAATCACCTACAGCTTACAAATTTACAAACTTAGCTGGAGTGACAGAACCTGTCATTCTAAAAGCAAGAACCACCAGACGGTTAAAACCTGAAACGGAAATAAGACCGAGCACAGGGGTCAGCAAGCAGCAACTGGCACAATGCAAACGCCGTCCGTGGCCACATACATTCATTTACAACTGGTCTTTGGTCTTCTGTTGGAGAGGCTAGAGGCTAGGAAGGAGCAGCAGTTCAGCTGTGATATGCCAATATCCACATCACCCTTAGGCCTTAGCTATGAACCCTTGGATACAGGTACAAACCTGCCACAGGCAGCATCTTTCAACCACCGCGTCAAGCGTGTCTGTTTGACACGTTCTGAGAAAAGGCGGTGCCTGCAAACACACCGAAAGAAGAGCATTGGTCGATGAGCGAGGAGAAAGAACTCACATTTGAATTATTTGAAACAAGTTTCGGCTTGTTGTTTCGCACAAACCTCTCATACTCCAGCTTCTGAATGACTATACCGTTTAGTACAAGCTCTGGGTCAAAAACACTGGCACCTATTGGTTCACCGTGTACATTAACTAGCTGTCAATATTATTTCTATGAAAATACTGTGCAGATTGAGATGTGAGATATAATAAATTCTAACCTCTCTCTAGAAGAGGTTCAACAGTCCCATAGTCATCTTCACATGCTATGATAAGTAGGTCGTCTGGTACTTCCTTTTCCTTCATTATGGACCTTCCAATCCTCTCTAATGGCTGCGCAAAATAAAAAAGATATTAATATAAATTATTGTTTGTTATTAAATAAGAAAGCTTAGGAATATTGCTTGACTTGCTAATTTGCTGTGGGGGCAGTAATTCTTGGGGTGAAATGTACAGATCAATCAAGGACAAAGAACAAAATTCGAACATGCATTTGTTCAAATACATGGATGGATGATAACATGCATTTGTTTCTTTGAAAAGTAATAAGGCCTTGTTCTTTTCAGCGTATCGTTGCATGGGCGTACTACTGTAGCAGAACTAACATATTTCTTTGCGTCAGATAACTCTTCCGACCTTGTGCATTTACTTTGTCATGGAAAATGATATGTA